>JAODAL010042496.1:0-34765 GCA_025379985.1 Phyllomedusa bahiana | reverse complement strand
GGATTTTTCAATGTCCAGTTCAAGTAAGATGATGGTTCAAATCATACTGCCTTCGGGCACTTTTCAATTTGTGGGTGATGCAGGTTTAAGGGTCAGGCTGTGGTACAAGACAGTTTAGTGAATGGTCTGTGACTTTTTTCTGTGACTTTTATAACCTAAGTGTGTTGCCTAAGATGTAGCACGTATCCATTTGACTTTTTGTGGATGTTAATTTCAGCTTCTCCAGCCTTGTTTGGGTGTAATAATAAAGGTGTTGTTGCTCTCCATAACTTTAATGGTCATCGCTCATAATCGACGCTCACTATAAAAAACCTTATCGGATACCCGGCCGACTACCCGACTATTGATCGATCTCGATAGCCAACGCAATCGCTCAACACTAGTGGTAAACAGTAAGCTGTAATAGGATCCAAACTGTGATGGATACAGTTATAACAATAACTCACAAATAACAACTCTGTCACTGTAAGGCTATGTCCAACTGCACATGATTTACGATCGTATCTCCGGCGCTTTTCGTTTTTTTAAAAGCGCCGGAGATCCGATCGTCAGTGTGGTGCCATAGACGGCAATAGAAAAGACGAGTTGCTGTCTTCACAGCTCGTCTTTCTCTGCCCGTCTTTCGGCAGCGGCGTATTATACAACATGTTGTATAATACGCTGGTGCTTCTCGTCTTCTTGACGTCTTCCCATACATTGCTATTGTATGGGAAGACGTCGGGAAAAGAGAAGCGGCCGCGGCTTTTGCACAAAGCGTGCAAAAGCCGCGGTCCGCATCAGAGAAAGAACGCCGCTTTAAGGGCCGTTTTTTCTCTGATGCAGTGTAGACATAGCCTGGGGTTTATAAACCTAGATTCATGCAAAACCTTTACCTTACCTCAAATCCTACAATAAACCAACAAAATGTCTCATACACAATGACTTTGAAGTACAATATTATTAACATACAATGGTCTTTCCTGGGAAATTAAATCATGAAATCATACTCAGCAAACAATGTCCCAGGCACTGGTGATCTGTGGTACATGTGATTTATTGGATAAAACAGCCATTCAACATAGACGCTGTTCTGGTAAAACACCTGTATAAGTTAAGTACATGTGTGGTACCTTTCTCTACTGCTCCTTACATGTGCCAGGATAAATGGCTTCTTTGGGCACCAGATAAGGGTGGCTCCATTTTCTGGTACATTGTGTATAAGGTACACAATGAAACTCATATCCTCAAAACAGTAAGTGATTCACAGCTTCCAGCAGATCTTTCTAACTGTTATATGTAAGGACTTGCTTTATCTGCATTAGTAATCTGCTTAATTTTCTTTAATTCTCATTTTGTATTATGTTGTATTAACATTTTGGGACCTTTGGAACTAGTTATCAATTTTCCATAGAGGTATGGTTTCAACATACAATAGTTTAACATACAATGGCCATCCCAGAACCAATTGATATTGTATGTCACGGAGCCCCTGTACTCAACCTGAACTGAAGATTAACCCTAAATTGCATCTGAAAACTATACTGATTCATATCACCAAGCTAACGAAAACAATATGCAATACAACATTAACATTTCCCCTGTTAACGAAGGTTCATCAGCAAAACAAATATAAACTATGATGCATAAGCGTATTTTTTGGGGGGAGGGAGGGACTGGTCCCCCCACTTTTTTCTGGCTGGAAGATGCCCCGCCGCGCCCCCCCACTTTTTAGCCACTTCAATAAACAATAATCCATATTAAAGCATGAGAATATAGTAAGTGGGAGATGGCAAAGCCATCATAAAGGTGCCTTGTTCATCTGTACAAGTAATTATATGCAAGAACAAACAAGATGGAAATGTCCAGCCATCATACCGCTCAGGAAGGAGACGGGTTCTGTGTCTCAGAGATGAGTGTGCTTTGGTTCGACATGTGCATATCAACCCCAGAACAAAAAAAAAAAGACTGTGAGAAGATGCTGGCAGAAGCTGGTAAGATTGTGTCACTATCCACAGTGAAACGAGTACTGTATCAGCAAGGGCTGAAAAGCCACTCTGCCAGGAAGAAGCCATTACTTCAAAAGAAACATACAAAAGTCAGATTAATGTTTGCAAATGCACACAGGAGCAAAGACCTACATTTTTGGACACATTTCCTATGGTCTGCCGAAACAAAAAATGAACTTTAAGTGAAGGTGCATATTTTGAAGGCTAAAGTGTATTTTTTATTGCTACCAGTTTGGAATATATACCACTTTTTTGATTAAATATATTCCAGTTTTTATGGATGTGAAATTACCCCAAATTTTTTTTAAATGACAAAGATGTATGAGGACTTGTTTTATATTTTTGGGATGCGTAGTTTGAGTTTATAAGAAGTACGGTACTTTTTGAAAACAAATGTCCCCTGTAAATATAGAACAACAGCACACAGTCTTTTACGTTGTGAAAAAAATATCTAAGATATTTTATTGCAAATCCAAAGGTGAGTTCTACACAAGTTTAATTTGCGGTAGTAGGAAGTGACACATAAATGCTGAACATTGTGATGTTTCAATCTTAGACCTTAGTCGTACTATGTCACATTGGTGGCAGGGAGAAGTAGCAAGGAAGAAGGCCACCACCGTATCGTGATCAAAGCTCTGATCATGATACGGCTGCGGCCGTCTGCCTCTCTATTTCTCTCCGTCACCAGTTAAGGGTAACCTTTTAATTTTTTTTTTTGTTTTTACACCATTCACATTTTACACTAAATAACCTGTTAGATTGAATCTACAGGTTATTAATGTCATGTGGATACCTCATATGTGTAGGCACAATTTTTTTTTAATTAAATATTTACTTTTGTTCCTACTGCAGTTTCAGCACTGGGAGCCGCAACCCCCACTGTACACAGCAACGTCTTTTGACAGAAAACACGATCCGTAAAAAAAAGTGGGCAGTCGTTAATGGGTTAAAAATATATGATTTATATATAGATGTATATTTATGGATGTTCTTTTGAAAAACTGTAATAAAAACCTCTTAAAATTTTGACCAATTATTCAATTAAATTCCCAAAAAAATTAAGCTCCCAACAAAAATTTCTATTCATGTATCACTGTGAGAAAAATAGATTAAGAAGACCAGAAACATTTATGGATTAGTTTTTTATTTAAATTAGATTTGTTATAAACTTGGTGAGTTTAAGGTAAGGCTATGTCTACACTGCAGTGGACAAAAAACGACCTGAAACTGAAACTAATTACTAAAAACGTTCATGATACTGAGTTTTCTGTCCACTGCCTGTCAAAAGCAGCTGAAAAAACGTCCGTTTTTTGGAGCGTTTTTTGAAGCGTTTTTTGGAGCGTCTTTGCTCTGCTTTTTAATGTATGCACAAATTAAGCCATTGGATGTAAACTACACCCTACAGGTGGAGGTAACATGTTAAGTAGTCACTTCCTTTAGATCACTGTACCCATTGTGAGCACATTGTCCTTTGTGTGCTACTTCTTTATTAAATTTTGCACCAGATTCTTGCACCAAAATCCACAAAAACCCACATTATCTTTGCATACAGCAAGATAACTTTATTAGTATCAAAATCTGTTAAGAAAAGGATTTTAGCGGCAAAATCCCAAAAAATGCATTATTGTGCCAAATTCCGTAAAAAAAAAAAAAAATTTTGTGTCAGAAGAGAGATCATTTTATTAGTGCCAAAATTTTTAAAGATATTGATCTTAGCGTCCAAATCCATAAAAAAAAACGATTCTGGCGCCAAAATCCGTAAAAAAACTATTTTTGGGTGTCAAACGCTAGATCACTTTATTAGCGCCAAAATCTGTAAAAATACGGATTATGGCGCCAAAATCCGTAAAAAATTTATTTATTTGCGTCAAAAGCTAGATCACTTTATTAGCGCCAAACGCTGTAAAGATACGGATTTTAGCCCCAAAAGCCATAAAAAAACTGATTCTGGCGCTGAAATCTGTAAAAACTTTTTTTTGGGCGTCAGAAGCGAGATCACTTTATTAGCGCCAAAATCTGTAAAAAAAATTATTTTAGTGCCAAAAAACATAAAAAAACGGATTCTTGCGGCAAAAACCATAAAAGAAACATATTTTTGCCGTCAGAAGCGAGATAACGTTATTAACGCCAAAATCTGTAAAAATAATTTTTTTAGTGCCAAGAAACGTAAAAAAACGGATTCTTGCGGCAAAATCCGTAAAAAAACATATTTTTGCCGTCAGAAGCGAGATAACGTTATTAGCGCCAAAATCTGTAAAAAAAAAATACTTTAGTGCCAAAAAAACGTAAAAAAAGGATTCTTGCGCCAAAATCGGTAAAAAAACGTATTTTTGGCATCAGAGGCGAGATAACGTTATTAGCGCCAAAATCTGTAAAAAAAATTATTTTAGTGCCCAAAAACGTAAAAAAAAGGATTCTTGCGCCAAAATCCGTAAAAAAAAAGTATTTTTGGCGTCAGAAGCAAGATAACGTTATTAGCGCCAAAATCTGTAAAAAGAAAATATTTTAGTGCCAAAAAACGTAAAAAAACAGATTCTTGCTCCAAAATCCGTAAAAAAAAACGTATTTTTGACGTCAGAAGCGAGATAACTTTATTAGCGGCAAAATCTGTAAAAAAAAATTATTTTAATGCCAAAAAGCATAAAAAAACGGATTCTTGCGGCAAAATCCGTAAAAAAAAGTATTTCTGCCGTCAGAAGCGAGATAACTTTATTAGCGCCAAAATCTGTAAAAAAATTATTTTAGTGCCAAAAAATGTAAAAAAAACTGATTCTTGCGCCAAAATCAGTAAAAAAAAAAACGTATTTCTGACGTCAGAAGCGAGATAACTTTATTAGCGCCAAAATCTGTTAAGAAAAGGATTTTAGCAGGCAAAATCCCAAAAAATGCATTTTTGCGGCCAAATTCCGTAAAAAAAAAAAAATTTGTGTCAGAAGAGAGATCATTTTATAGTGCCAAAATTTTTAAAGATATTTATCTTTTGCGTCCAAATTCAAAAAAAAACGATTCTGGCGCCAAAATCCGTTAAAAAAACCTATTTTTGGGTGTCAAACGCTAGATCACTTTATTAGCGCCAAAAATCTGTAAAAATACGGATTATGGCGCCAAAATCCGTAAAAAATTTATTTATTTGCGTCAAAAGCTAGATCACTTTATTAGCGCCAAACGCTGTAAAGATACGGATTTTAGCCCCAAAAGCCATTAAAAAACGGATTCTGGCGCCGAAATCTGTAAAAACTTTTTTTTGGGCGTCAGAAGGGAGATCACTTTATTAGCGCCAAAATCTGTAAAAAAAATTATTTTAGTGCCAAAAAACATAAAAAAAACGGATTCTTGCGGCAAAAACCATAAAAGAAACATATTTTTTGCCGTCAGAAGCGAGATAACGTTATTAACGCCAAAATCTGTAAAAATAATTCTTTTAGTGCCAAGAAACGTAAAAAAACGGATTCTTGCGGCAAAATCCGTAAAAAAACATATTTTTGCTGTCAGAAGCGAGATAACGTTATTAGCGCCAAAATCTGTAAAAAAAAAATACTTTAGTGCAAAAAAACATAAAAAAAGAATTCTTGCGCCAAAATCCGCAAAAAAACGTTATTTTTGGCATCAGAGGCGAGATAACCAATTAGCGCCAAAATCTGTAAAAAAATTATTTTAGTGCCAAAAAACGTAAAAAAAAGATTCTTGCGGCAAAATCCGTAAAAAACTGTATTTTTGGCGTCAGAAGCGAGATAACGTTATTAGCGCCAAAATCTGTAAAAAACAAAATATTTTAGTGCCAAAAAACGTAAAAAAACAGATTCTTGCTCCAAAATCCGTAAAAAAAACTTATTTCTGACGTCAGAAGCGAGATAACTTTATTAGCGGCAAAATCTGTAAAAAAAATTATTTTAGTGCCAAAAAATATAAAAAATACGGATTCTTGCGGCAAAATCCGTAAAAAAAAGTATTTCTGCCGTCAGAAGCGAGATAACTTTATTAGCGCCAAAATATGTTTTGAAAAGGATTTTAACGCCAAAATTCATAAAAAACGGATTCTGGCGCCAAAATCCATAAAAAAACATATTTTTTGCGAAAAAAATATGAATTGCGCAAAAATTGTTAGCGACCAGAGCATGATCATTTTATTACAAATGGTACGAACAATGACACATCAGACACTTGTATGCAAATATGATCAGGTGTAACCTTTATTACACCCACTATAGGTGGGACTTGGGTCTCCTGGAAGGGTTTTCATTGAAAAATTGCTGCAAAAAACGCGCCAAAAGACGTCCGGCACTTTCCATAGACTCCTGTAGTACATTTTCTGCCCGGCTCTGGCGTTTAGAGCATGTTGCAAAATACGACCAGTAAAAAAAACTAGCAGAAAAAAGAAGCTCAGTGTAGACAGCGGGAGGGTTTTACATAGAGTCTATGGGAGATGATTACAGTCGTTTTTCCAGCGTTTTTAGAAAACGAAAAACGCTGAAAAAACGGACGTTTTTCTGTGCAGTGTAGACATAGCCTAAGTCTTGATGACTTAATTTATTAGTGTGAACAGTGTTAACCTGTGCAAGAAGTACCAAAGAGTTTAAATCTTTTATCACCATCCACGGACAATATCCCTCTCGATGCCATATTTATGTGTATATATATATATATAATATATAATATATATATATATATATATAATATATATATATATATATAATATATATATATATGTAGCAAGTACTAATTTTTCATTCTCTTTTTTAATATTTTTTTTACATAGTTGTATAGTTACATAGTTTTTAAGGCCGAGAAAAAGACGGTTGTCCATTCAGTTCAGCCTAATTTGCTATAGTGTTGATCCAGAGGAAGGCAAAACCCATCCATGAGGTAGAAGCCGATTGTCCTTATTTTAGGGAATTCTAATTCTATTGTTTTCCTGTCATTGTATACTGACCTTCTTGTGAACTTGTGATAAGTTTTTGTTGAGATGTAGCAGACAACATAAACAAGGTTTACTGCAGCAGTGTAAGTCACCAAAAAGATGCCGTAGGAAACAGATTCAAAATACCTAAGATTAGACAATGCAACTAAACAGACATCTCTAATCATAACTCAGTTGTGATGAAGCATAAGGAAAAAACAGCCACTCACTGTCAACACTGACGCAGTGTTCTTAAAGTTTTTGAATAAGGGTATGTTCACAAGGCTTATTTTGCCACGTAATTGCTGGCATATTTTGCCGCATATTGCGCTTAATACGAGACAAAATGCGCCCTGCAACTACGGTAATCCATAGCTCTCATAGAGAATTTTGGATTATGCCTCGTCCCCCCACGTGTACAATACAATCGTACAATACGCCACGAGTAATGTCTATGGGGCTGACGGGCTGCCGCCCCCCATGCTTCGGGAGTACGCGCTGATCAGCATGACTACCAAATCACCCGGTGTATTGCAGCGCGTACTGTACTCACTGTAATTACGCCATGCGAACATATCCTTAGAATTTATATACATTTTAAGCTTACAAATAGACATCCATTATAAATTATTGTGGATTTAACATTTTGTGTATAGTATCTAAAGCAGCCTGTCATGAGCCACAGTGAGGCTCCTGTCCATTTTCTCCAATGCAGTCATTCACCAAAGCTCTATTTTGTGTGGTGAGTGACCTCCAAGCTGTGGCCATTCTTGTCCTCCCTGTCTGCACTGGCTGCTCAGAGCGCATGCTGGTCCTTTGCAATTTTAAGAGCCAGTGCATGCTGCCAATCTGCCTCCCCTCCAACCTCAGTTTTTCCTAATCCCTGTTGTGTTCCTGGTTAACTGAACTGTTTTCTGTGTGTATATTTATTATATCTGATGTTCAGCTTGATAGTTCATGCTATAACCTGTCTGCTGCCTATCCTGAGCTTTGGATTTATTCTCAACCTTAACTAACATACTGTATATATCACGTTTCTAAAATGTATTTGTGACAATAAACAGTAAGTCCACTTTTTGGAGTTTCTCACCAACTCCACTAGTGAATATCCCAATAAACTAACAATGTGGACAATTATAATGCAATTCAAACTTTACTATTTCATTTTTCATGTATACAAAAGGTCCACTTGAGCCAATAGTATTAAGATATGTGTGGTACTGAAATAGCAAAACATCCATTCATGTCATAGGCAGTCCCATTCAAAAGGAAACATTTGTGTTCATGTAGTTAGGCTGCTACCAGCTTCCACACACAGCTGTCTGACGTTTTGAGGGGCATGCTCTATTTCTCAAGCCTTGAAGCCTTGCACACACTGGAAGCCAGAGAGGATGGGTGCGTGCCATGGCGAGGACCAGAGCAGTAATGAGGACAGGTGAATTGAACCTGGCGGCATAACAGCAGGTACCGGACACACAAGCGGATCATGGCCATGTCCGCGGTTCAAGGCACAGATCGCAGTGTGAACCATAGCAATAGGCAAGTAGGGCTAATAACATCATACCCTCCCCCCACACATTCCCAAAGAAAATTTGAATCCCCCGCCCTAACCTGATACATGCGGCCTGCACCCACCCCATCTAGTTAAATCCCCCAACCCTGATCTAATCCACTTCTTCCTTTCCATCCCACTCTCCCCCACTCAAATACAATTATAAGTAAGGATGGGGGAATCGATTCTAACAAAGTGGAATTCGTTTAGAATTTCAGGAAAACTTAGAAGTTTGGGGTAATTCGCGGGAACGAATTGTGATTTGTATTGCTAAAATAGCCGAAAGCACATGGCGTGACATGGGGAAGAGAACTCTGGGAGGAAGAAAGGAAGACCCTAAATGACATGTGCAGACATCAAGCCAATCAGAGACCGGCGGGCTTCTGTGACATCACAGAACTATAAGTACAGACGCCATGCACGCTCCTCACACTGCTCTCGTTGTGCCATGACATAAGCGTCCGCAGAGATCTCACACAAAGGAAATTGCTTTTAACAGTGATTTGGGGTGTGTCACTGCTTTTATCAGAGACTGCTCCTCTTCCGTTATCATTTTGATTCAGTTTGTGGGGTATTGTAATTCAAGTCCAGGGTGGGTGTAATTCTGCCCCATATACATTTTAATTCCATCTGGTCATTTATGGAGCGCATTGAACCCAAGGGTTAATTAAGCCTGCTAGTGGTTTTACACAACTAAATTTTTCCTGGTCATTTGTGGAGCACATTTTATATCCAAGGGTTAATTAAGCCTGTTGTGCTTTTATATTCAGTAAAATACACTGTGTTTTTAAACGACATATACGAGTAAATTTTTCCTGGTCATTTTTGGAGCACAATTTATATTCAAGGGTTAATTAAGCATGTTTGTGCTTTTATAGTCAGTAAAATACACTGTCTATTTTCTATACCACATACGAGTACATTTTTCCTGGTCATTTCTGGAGCGCAATTTATATTCAAGGGTTAATTAAGCGTGTTTGTGCTTTTATATTCAGTAAAATACACAGTGTTTTTCTATACCGCATACGAGTAATTTTTTCCTGGTAATTTCTGGAGCGCAATTTATATTCAAGGGTTAATTAAGCATGTTTGTGCTTTTATATTCAGTAAAATGCACAGTGTTTTTCTATACCACATACGAGTAATTTTTTCCTGGTGATTTCTGGAGCGCAATTTATATTCAAGGGTTAATTAAGCGTGTTTGTGCTTTTATATTCAGTAAAATACACAGTGTTTTTCTTTTAACATACAGTAATTTTTTCTGAAGAAAATTTTGGAGGAATTAATTCAGGGTTTTTAAACTGTTTTGTGCTTTTATTTCATAAATCACAGGTTTTTTTTTTTAACCACAAAAGAGAAATTTTTTTGGGGAGAGGAAAATAGGACATAGTCCAGAATATAATCCAAACAAAAACAGGTAAAACAATAATAAGCCATGTAGTACTAGGAAATGCAAAAATCATATGCATGATAAACAAAGCAGATAAGTCTACATCTTTAAAACCACAGTTTCTCTTTTTTATATAAGGAATGCAAGTAAATTCTAAATAAAAGTACACAGGTAAGGAAGTAATCAAAGAGCATTAATTAGCAAAAGTCGAGCTCATCCAAATCTCCCACTTTCGTCTCTGTTTCGACACTAAGTGGGGGGAGTTATGAGATTCAATTCACTGTGAAATTGTATATTAACCCTATTGACAACCTCTATGAAGTTTGGTGTGAGGGATGACTTCCAATAATAACTGACAGTAAACCAATATCAAAATTAGGGTATAAAGACCTATCACAGCAAAAAATAACCCCAATATAAAACTAATGAAAACTTTATTAATCCTATTAAAATCACAATCCAACAAAAAAATCCCTTATTACTAATCCTAAATACATAACTAAAGATAAATAGATAGGTAAAGTATACTTAACTGTCAGAGTGGATACCAATCTTGCGTTGATGTAGTCACGTATCCCACCATAGTCCTCCAGGACCCAGTAATATAACAAGTACACTCACCCTACAAAACCCTATTGAGCCCTATAATTACCTTAATGGAGTGATCGCCCCAAAAAGAGCAGCCCCAAAATACCGTTAAGCCCTAGGTAATCCTATCATGCCCTGTTAGAAGGCCAATGGGTATACACAAAGAGGGGGAAAAAATTATACATAATCTCCCAAACTCCCGACGCGTTTCCCCTATTCAGGTTCATCAGGGGAGCAGATACACATGATAGACGCCACGATGCAGGAGCGTCCCTTCCATCTTTAGGGACCTCCTTACGTACCTCCTACAATAACCAAACCAGCCAGTAACAACCTATCATACATGTAGTTAATACATTAACCCTCAAGTAAAACTATAATGATGTATTTATCATGATTAATGTGGCATAATAGCATATGTACCTAACTTATCTTACGTCCCATATAATTACAGCCGACAGCATCCAGTGTCGACCGCCGCGCACGTGCGGCTCCAGAACACGGCGTCCGGAAATGACCACCGCGACTGCGCGACTAATCCAGACGCTGGGCCAAGCGTGGTTACAGAACACGGCGTCCGGAAATGATCACCGGTCAGGCGACTAATCCAAGTCAGCGCGCCCAGTCACGGCAACTGGCATGCCTGGCACACTTACTCCAGACTACTTCACTCACCAGTCGCAGTAACATAAACTATGTCATATGAATGACTAAGAGACATGATCTTAACATAATTGGGTTATACAAATAAGAGACTTGATGAAAAACTGATAAGTTATGGTATATAATGGATCTCCTGATTCCATTGCGAGATCCAACATTAAATATAGTTGTCAAATACAGTGTGATTTAACAGGATACACCACAATACTGTCCATTCATCCAAGACAGTATTAAATACTATGAGTAACTCGTACAACATATTGTCATGTATGAATCAATATACAATGAAAAATTCATTAAGACAAAAGGTACCAGCAAGTTGATTAATAAACAAAGGGAATCAAACTCCTACATTTATGATAACCTGATATCCAAACAAGGAGTATATGCCTTATTCAGGCATGATATCTCAAAAATGCCAAACAGGCAAGAAACATTCTCAGCTATACCAAGATCCAGCATAGGGCACTGTTTACTCAAAGAAAGCATCCAAACTGTAAAGACTCATTGAGGCCACCAGGGTTCACTGATCCTAAACGATAGATCCACTGAGCCTCTTTCCTCAAAATCATAATATCCAGGTTACCCTTTCTGGGTGACGGATGCACAACACTCTATAAAAGAAATCTAAGACATCCAGGACCACCCCCATGTTCTTCCCACACATGGCGGGCAATAGCAGTGTCCCTCCTATGCCGAACGTCACCCAGATGTTCTCCTACTCTTCGACGCAATTGGCGAGTAGTCTTGCCTACATAATAAAGTTCACAGTTACAGACACAGAGGTAAATCAATCCTTCAGATTTACAGTTGAAAAAACCTTTAAGGAAGTATTCCTTCCCATTACGATCTTTAAATGACTTTGTTTGCTCTATAAAGGGACAGGCCACACAGTTATCTCCACATTTGAACATCCCCTTAGGTCTTCTCTCCAACCAGGACCCCTCTCTTCTAGGCCGTTTATAATGGCTCTTAACCAGCCTATCTCTCAGTGATCTTCCACGCCGATATGTTATAAGTGGTCTGCTTGGTAGTATATCAGAGAGGTCATCATCTGATTGTAAGATGTTCCAATACCTACTCAGGATAGCTCTCATGTCTCCAGCTTTATTATCAAACATGCCACAATCCTGACTTGACCCATACTCTTTTCTCTGTTGTTTTTTGGTATCAACAAATCCACACGCTTCTGTCTTCTTGCATGTTCAAAGGCTTGCCGCCTAACCTCTAATGGATAACCACGGGCTGAAAGCCTACCATCCAGTTCATATGATTGTTTATGAAAATTACCCTCATTGGAACAATTACGCCTAACTCTCAGAAATTGTCCCCGGGGTATACCTCTTTTTAGGGCAACTGGATGATGACTTCTCCAGTGTAACAAACTGTTAGTGGCGGTTGGCTTTCTAAAGATGGTGGTACTTAAGGTACCATTTAATGTTCTCCGAATCTCTACATCAAGAAATGGTAATTTGATGGGATCCGTTTCAAAGGTAAACCTTAAGCCTAGACTGTTATTGTTTAAAACAGAAACAAACTGACAGAAGGTGTCCTCTGGGCCGTTCCACAGGATAAAAATGTCATCTATGAAACGGCCACAGAACAGGATTTTTGAGGTCCATTCCTCATTCTCTTCACAGAAGACCTTCCTTTCCTCCCACCAGCCCAGGTAGAGATTAGCATATGTGGGAGCACAGGGGCTCCCCATTGCCGTCCCCCTGAGCTGGTGGAAGATTTTGGAATCAAAGAGAAAGTAATTGTGGCGAAGAATAAAATTCAACAGTTGTATCACAAAAATGCCTCTTTCTCTATATTGGACACCCCACATACTGCAAAAGTATTCAATAGCAGACAATCCATGTGCATGGGGAATACAGCTATGTAGACTCTCCACGTCAATAGACGCTAAGATTGTATTATCGTCTATATTTAATCCCTCTAGTTTCATAAGTAGATCTGAGGTGTCCCGAATATAGGAGGGCAATGCGGTGACAAACTTTCTGAGTACCTCATCCACATATACACTCACATGTGGCAGGCATGCGCAGTTGCCGTGACTGGGCGCGCGGCGTTTGGATTAGTCGCGCAGGCGCGGTGATCATTTCCGGACGCCGTGTTCTGTAACCACGCTTGGCCCGGCGTCTGGATTAGTCGCGCTGTCGCGGTGGTCATTTCCGGACACCGTGTTCTGGAGCCGCACGTGTGCGGCGGTCAACACTGGATGCTGTCGGCTGTAATTATATGGGACATAAGATAAGTTAGGTACATATGCTATTATGCCACATTAATCATGATAAATACATCATTATAGTTTTACTTGAGAGTTAATGTATTAACTACATGTATGAATAGGTTGTTAGGGTGGTTTGTTATTGTAGGGGTACGAAAGGAGGTCCTAAAAGATGGAAGGGACGCTCTGCATCATGGTTATATGTGTATCTGCCCCTGATAAACCTGAATTTAGGGGAAACGTGGGAGTTTGGAGATTATGTATTAATTTTTTCCCTCTTTGTTATACCTTGGCTTTACAGGGCATATAGGTTTACCTAGGCTTACGGTATTTTGTGCCGTCTTTTTGAGGCCGGAATGACACTCCCATTAAGAATAAGGTCAATAGGGTTTTGTAGGGTGGTGACTTGTTAATTATGGGTTGGAGGATATGGTGGATACGTGACTACTTAACGCAAAAATGGTACCACTTGACAGTTAAGTTACTTTACCTTTATCTATTTATCTTTAGTTATGAAATTTAGATAGTATAAGGATTTTTTTGTTGGATTGTGTTTTAATAGATTTTAAAAGTTTCATTAGTTTTTATATTGGGTTATTTTTTGCTGTGATATGACTTCAAAATAGAATGGGAGTCTGGTAGCAATAAAAATATGTTGAATCACCGTTTGATAAGAAAAGGAATTTTTTCCAAATTTACAATGTCTAATAATGCAAGTTCTTGTGTGAGAATGAATTGTGGACAATATAATTGTGAATAAACCTCTACCTGACCCAAATAAAGTTGTAATCATGGGCATGACACCACATATGTGAAAAGAAAGCCATACACAGCACTCTAGA
The DNA here is from genome assembly GCA_025379985.1 of Phyllomedusa bahiana. NCBI lineage: Eukaryota > Metazoa > Chordata > Amphibia > Anura > Hylidae > Phyllomedusa > Phyllomedusa bahiana. Next base: position 20,618 of record JAODAL010042496.1, on the reverse strand, counting down.
AGATCTGGGAAGATATGGCAGTTCGAATGGAGTAAGATACCACCTAAGTGAATCTTCCTTTAAAGGGCAAGTGATTAAGCACTTTGAGTGCTTAGAGGTTGAGATCGACCTTCACCATTCTCTATCCAAGAAGGATTTAGATCTCCACTTCCATTGAGCATGTACGTTTAAAATTTGTCTGAATCGTAAGTGCATAGGCGCGAAAGGCCTTCACATGGCGATGGTTATCCAATAGAAAGTAGGAAGGGGGATCTGGGCAATGTAGACGGAAAGTAGGAAAGAGGAAACTGCATGCAAATTTGAGTTTAAACTAGAACTGTGAGTTAGGTAAAGAGAACGGGAAAGCAAGATCTCAAATGTCCAAAAACCCTTCAGAAATAGGTCCAAGCACCAAATCTTGGAAATTCAAGGCTCTAAATGGATGTCGGAAATAGCTCCATTAAGAGACGTGGGGGTATTTCCTACTAATATGTATTTAATTTACCCGCTATATGTTTTGCCACAAGAGCAAATGTTGGGTGTAGCAGGGGTAGTGCGAAGGGGGAGTTGAGGAATCCTAATAAAGTTGCCATAAGGTGGCCTAAAGACCCTGGGTAACAAGTATTTTCAATATGGGTACGTGAAAAATGAGGGACTTTCCAATGGAGAAGGCGGTTTTTCCGAATAGAGGAAATGTTTATGCCCATAGATTAGGACAGCATCCCTCCTTGCTTTTTTGGGAGATAAAGATATGTTTTAAAGGGAGGTTTTTTGACCCAAATGAACTTTAAAATCAGGGTTTGGAGTTTCTGCAACAGTGCCGTAGGAATGATAAAAGGAAGAGCTCGTGTAGTTTAAAACTTAGAAAGAAGCTCTTAGTAAGGTTGATTCAAAGTTTCCCATGACAGAGAAAATCCCGAATTAGTCACTCAGCAGATAGTGATGAGTAAAAACCCACATTTGTTCAATGGTTTGGAAAGGTCTGGGAAATTTTAACTCCTAGATAAAATATATGGTCGACCATGTAAAATTTAAAATGGAGCAGTTTGGATCGAATCCGGGAGGGGCAATGTATGGGCAATATGGTTGATTTAGTAATATTTAGTTTATACAGCGACACCTCAGCATACAACAGGAGTATATCTAGTAGAGCCAGAACTGTAATGTCCGGTTTTTGGCACATAATAAGAATGTCTCTGCGTAAAAAACTTGCTTTATGGCTAACTGGGCAATATCAACACCTGCAATTAAGGGAGATAACCTTATCATCTCTGCCAAGGGCTAAATGCTTTAAATAGAAAATCAAGGGTTTGAAAGCAGACATCCCTGCTAGTACCATTAGAGATATTAAAGGACTGCGACAAAAGCCAGAGGAGTAGACGGTGGCAGAAGGCGAGGTATACAATGAGGTAATTGCCGTAAGATTGGACCAGATAATCCAAATTTAAGGAGGCCCTCCCTTAAGTATGCCAACTAATGCAATCAATGCTTTTCTCCATCGAGAGAAAGAGGACGCTGGAGTTCTATCTTTATTTAGAAACTGAAAGACATTAAGAACTGTCGGATCCCATCTCTCGTCTGGCGTTCCTGAACTTAAAAAACCTATTTGGTCCGAACTGATAAGGGATGGGAGAATACATTCACCCTATTGGCAAAAATTTTCGCCAAAAAGTTTAATGTCCGAAATTAAGCAAGGAAATTGGTCTATAATTTGACATTATGTCATGGGGGTTTGCCAGGTTTGGGAAATTTGTCACATTGTGGCCGTTTAACATCTCTGGGAGGGGAATTTGCATTAGTGAAAAAATAAAAGTATCTAGAAGATGTTCTTTTAAGGGGCGTTTGAAAGGGAGCTTATAGTATTCCATTATTAAAACCCATCTGGGCCTGGGTTTTTTTTTTAATTTGGACTGATTAATAGCAAGTTGGAGTTCTGTAAAGAAAATAGGGGGTTGAGAGAGGCTAGCTGAGCTTCTGAAACTTTAGGTAGGGGCAAATTACTTAAAAAAAAGATTGGAAACGCGGGGTATCAACAGGCGGAATTGAGTGTTCATCTTTAAGATTGTATAAAGCTTGGTAATATCGAGCAAAAGAGTTCAAAATATCCTGGGGGTTTGCACTATCTTCTGGCTATTTTACCATGAGTGAAGAGATTTTAGATTTGGCCTGGAGCTGTTTACCCTTCGGGCTAGCAATTCCCGGGCGATCCCCTGCATATAAAAATTCCCCCTGAGTCTGGCAAGGAGGCTTATATTTGTGGAGACTAAGTACTTGCAATTGATTTTCTTAAAGAACGCAAGTTCTCAATGTTTAATGGAGAAGGGGATTTCTTAGCAAGGGGCCATCAGCTTCGCAGATTTTTTCTAACAGTTCATTTAGATTTCTCCCCCTTTTTGCGTTTTTCTCTAGATGCAATTTTAAGGAAAATACCTCTGATGAACCCCTTGTGGGTGCACCAGAGAGTGGAAGGCAGTGATACAGAGGACAGTTCAAGTCAAAATATTCCTTTAAAGGGAATCTCGAATGTCATCAACAATTGGAGCGATTTCAGCAGATAGGTGTTCGTCCCCAAAGGTGAGTAAGAGGGGGGAGGGGAATTGGTTTTACTAGGTGAGTGAAACAGGGGCAGGGGTCCGACCAGGTTCTAATCCCTTTATGTCGTGGAAAAGACGATGGATAGGGCTTGTCTATTAACAAGAAAAAAGTCTATTCGTGAGTAGGATTTATTAGCGGCCGATAAAATGAGAAGTCTTTTTCCTCAGGTGGGGAGTACGCCATGGATCATGTAAGTTTCCGAGTTCAATAAAGACTTCAAGTCCTGTGTTATGGGAGGGAGAGTTGTGGGGACTTGTCTATGCCCTTATCAATAACCATATTAAAGTCCCGACATAATGAGGTTACCCCGTGAGGGATTTTGCTTTATCAATTACCTAGTAAAAAAATCGTAGCTGTGCTTATTGGGGCATAGGCGTGGCAAGGGTTTGTACTCAACTCCTTTCTAGTAAGCAGTGCAAATAATGTATATCCCGTTCTCATCAATAATCACTTGCTTAGGAGAAAAGGTAACAGTTTTTTTTAATAAAGACTGCCACTCCTGCCTTTTTTTGTGAAAAGGAGGTAAGATAGTGTACCGGGAATTCTTATGTCGCCCGCCTATGGGCATCTAGATCCCTCAGGTGTGTCTTTGGATACTACAATATCTGCCTTGGATATCAGAATGTCTCTCCTGAGGGTTGACCTTTTGAAGGGCGAATTAAGTCCGTTAACAATTAAAGATATAATTTTAATCCCATGATGCCGGTTGGGTAAGAGTGGTAAAGCGAGGAAAAGTGCAAGGTCACAACTCAATGGAGAGAGAGAAACTATAGAAGGTAAGAAACACATCATAGCATACATGGCAAAAAAACTGAATAAGTTTTGAAAATGTGAAGGCAAGACGTAAGTACCTAACATATCATGAAAAATGAGAAAAAGCAAAACAGATTTCCCAAAAATGGGAAGAATTTCCAAGTGGGGAAAATAGTCCCTCGGCGGAGGCGCATGGTCACAGAAAAACCCAAAAAAAGCAAAATATAGAGCAAAATTTTAAAAAGGATATATAACGTTGAGCAGGGAGAATATCAATGGCTCATCACCCCAAATCCTGGTTTCAGTCAGTTGGACCAGATCTGGCTTTACGTTGTTTTTCCGACCAAATAGGGGTAATTATTTCTGGGGCTATTCTCTTCTTATTCTTGGAGGAGTATTGGATGGAGTTGTGAGTAAGTCCCAAGATTGCAGAAGATCTTTCAGCATTGAGGAAGTGAAGCAAACGGAGGGGAACATTATCCCGAAAGACTATATTCTTTACGGAAAATCCCCCAAAGGTAAGGAAACTCTGGTCTCTGAGAATTTTCGTGAATGGAGCAAATTCTTTTTTTTGGAGATAGTCCCTGCTGAAAGGTAGGATAAATTGAGATATTTCTGAATCTATCTGGGGGTTCCACTTTCTTCCGTATGGCTTGAGGAAATTATCTTGGTGCGAAAAAAAGTATAGTTTTGCTATCACTTCTGGGAAGGGAGGCAGCAATATTTTTAGGTTTGGGGAGGCGATGAATCCCGGTCTACTGTGAGCTCTAATTTAGATGCCCCAGGGGGGATTTAAAAGACATCAGGTCTGCAAGAAACTGAGGAAGTGTTTCTATCTTACAGATTCTGGAATTCCTCTGAGGCGAATGTTGTTACGTCTTGAGCGGTCTTCAAGATCTAACACTTTGGGGGATAACCTAAAGACTTTTCTTCAAGGGCTGAGTTTGTGTCAATAAGGAGATTGTGGGTTTTAGTAAGTTCAGCCATTTTTCTTTCAACATGGTCTGTTTGGCAACCGGTTCTGGATATCAGAGCGGGAATTTACCCATCATCTGTTTAAAGTCCACTTGCAGTGTTTCTCTGAAAGAGGTGAATATTCTCTTTAGTGACTGTTCAGTAAGATGAGTTGAATCCAGTGGATCTTGGCTTTCCATATCTACAGGGCTCTGTGCGAAGAAGATGGAGATTAAAATTTGGGGGAAAGGTACACATTTTTTCCGCTCCTGAGATTGAGAGAGGGTTTTTTGGAAGAATTCTGTGAGCTTGGGAGACTTCTTCGAGGTGCCCCCCATGATGTGGGAGAGAGATGTAGAAAAACAAGTTTGTGGTTTTTTTTGCTTTTTTTTTTTTGTGCACTGATTTAGAGCTTCAAAGATGGATATTTTGTGGTATAGTCTCCTGTGTAGGAGTAGTGCAGAGAGGATAGTTATATAAAAAGTTCTGAGTAATTTATCCTTGAGTTTTCAAGTCATAAAGGTGGGATAGACTGCCTTCTGCAGAGGTGCACAGAGTAGTAACAGTAATAATGAGAAGGGTGCAGGTTGTTTAATTTGTCTTATTTATGTTGAAAAGTCCCGGAATCAGGTGTTTAAGATTACAAAGAGTATTCACCAGGATAATAGGCAGTTTTTAGTAGGATTTAAGGAGGGCCCGGTTTTTCATAATTAGAGAAGGGGACTCCTGTTTTGTCAAAGAAGAAGCTCTCTAATGCAGCTTTGTTATGTGTCTGTAATGGAGGCTTGTTCTCTGAAAGCTGTGCATATCATACTCCCCAGAGGTAGTGGGGGAGAAAGTTATGCTGCAAGAGCAGTAAAACTACCCACTCTGATTAAAGATCATGTGGCCTGAGCAGAGACAGGTAGATAGTTATCTGTTGTAGAGCACTGAGGCTTTAAAATTTGGTGTCAGGATCAGGAAGCACAAGTCTTTCTTCACATGGGTTGCATTCAATGTGAAATCAGTGGGTGTTACAAAGGGGCTCACCAGCACTATGCTGCAGCAGAGATGATTCAGGAACCGAGGAAGGTAAATCCCAGTATAATCTGGCTGCTGGTGCAGGGTTCAGGCTTTTGCAGGAGATCACTAGGGTCACAGAAGATGTCTGCAGTCTCTGTTTTTCTATCCATCTGAAGCTGGAAGATTAAAATTGCTTTTTCTTCAGTGTAACAAAAGCAACAAGTTTTCCCCAATAGTAGAAGGAGAACACTTATATGTTCCACAACAGATTAAATCGGATCTGGGGTGATAAAAGGGTTTAGTTGTGTTGAGTTAGGATATTCTCCCTGGAGCTCTCAGCTCAAGCTGCTGCCATGCAGGTCCAGGCCACACCCCCAAATACACAGAGTTTTTAAACGGCACATACAAGTAAATTTTTCCTGGTCATTTCTGGAGCACAATTTATATTCAAGGGTTAATTAAGCATGTGTGTGCGTTTATATTCAGTAAAATTACAAGTGTTTTTCTATACCACATACGAGTACATTTTTCCTGGTCATTTCTGGAGTGCAATTTATATTCAAGGGTTAATTAAGCATGTTGTGCTTTTATATTCAGTAAAATACATGGTATTTTTCTGTACCACATACGAGTACATTTTTCCTGGTGATTTCTGGAGCGCAATTATATTCAAGGGTTTATTAAGGTGTTTGTGCTTTTATATTCAGTAAAATACACAGGTTTTTCTATAACCACGTTAGAGTAAATTTTTTTCCCGGTCATTTCTGGAGCGCATTTTATTCAAGGGTTAAATTAAGTGTGTTTGTGCTTTTATATTTTAGTAAAATACACTGTATTTTTCTATACAGCATACGAGTAAATTTTTCCTGGTAATTTCTGAGCGCCAATTTTATTCAGGGTTAATTAAGCGTGTTTGTGCTTTTTTTTCCAGTAAATACACTGTGTTATTAAACGGCCAATATACGAGTAAATTTTTCTGGTCATTTCTGGAGCGCAATTTATGTTCAAGGGTTAATTAAGCATGTTTGTGCTTTTATATTCAGTAAAATACACAGAGTTTTTTCCATAACACATACGAGTACATTTTTCCTGGTGATTTCTGGAGCGCAATTTATTATTTCAAGGGTTAATTAGCGTGTTTGTGCTTTTATATTCAGTAAAATACAGGTTTTTTTTTCTTACCACATATGAGTAAATTTTTCTGGTGATTTCTGGAGCGCAAATTTATATTCAAGGGTTAATTAAGTGTGTATGTGCTTTTATATTCAGTAAAATACACTGTGTTTTTCTATACCACATACGAGTAAATTTTTCCTGGTCATTTGTGGAGCGCATTTTATATCCAAGGGTTACCCAAGCCTGTTAGTGGGTTCATTTGGAGTCAAATACAGGGTGTGTATTTATCATATACAGATATCTTTATTAAACAGAGTCTGTAAATTTTTGAACAAACAGTATGTCAAAGAGGTGACAGACTCTTCATATGCGAGTGGCAGTGGCACAAACACTCCTGCAGCAGGCACAGGTCGCAGCACAGTAAGGGGACGTCGCAGCAGGGGTGACTCGGTGAGGCCAGAACTGCCGGTGTCATGTAGTGGCCGTGCGTTTACCACCAACCCAAGGGTTCTTGATTGGTTGACTAGGTCATCAACCTCATCCCAGATGACATCTGATAACCCCAGCCAAGAGTCAGTGGGTTCGTCAGACACAACCCTTAGTTGGCATGGCCCGGGAACAGCTCAGCGGCTCTCACCTGTCCACAACCAACCTCTCTCCCGTTCGGGTTCCTCAGCCAGAGAACTAGTATGTGGTCTGGGCTCAGCACCACCATACAGCAAGTATGAAAAATTTGAGGACAGTCAGAAGCTACTTGGCAGCGAAGAAGTGGGGCCGACAAAGTATGGATGTGGAGAGTGCCATGGGAGGTCATGTTGTGAGGGGTCAGCCTCTGCATACCAAGACCGTTGAGGAGGACAGCAGTGAAGATCCAACAATAATTGATGATGATGTAGCTGATCATACTTGGGAGCCGGGTGAAGCAAGAGCTTCATCATCGTCAGGAGAAGAGGGCATCAGCTTGCGCGTCAGGCAGCGGCGCAGCCAGCAGTCGGTAGTGTGGGCGTGAGTCATCAGGGTAGCAGCAGTGTGAGGTCGGGAGCCAAACGGCCACGAGGAAGACGACCCTCTTCGCAGGTCAAAAAAAGTAGCCGCACAGGGGCTCACCGAGGAAGCGGTGGCAGTAGTCACTTAGGATGGAGCGTTGGTGGCAAAACCACCTACTCGGCAGTGTGGCAGTTTTTTGCTAAGACATTGGAGGAGCCGAACATGGGTAGATGTAAAATCTGTGGGCAGAAAGTGAAGCGTAGCCAGAGAGCTAACATTGGCACCATGGCCCTGCGTCAGCACATGCAGTGTCACCATCCGGTGGCCTGGGAGAACTGTGGCTCAGAAACGTGGCAGCAGCACCCAGTGGCACGCCTGCCAATGCAACCAGTCAAGGCTCCACAATCTCTGCAGAAGGGAGCTGTTTGTTTTTACCATCATCTCCCGGTTCAGATGCTCCTGCTGCTCGCTACTCATGGCGCCAGCAGTTGTACAACAAGGCGATTGCAAAGAGACAACAGTATGCGTCCAACCATCCTGTCCAAGTTGTTGGTACTTCAGTCCCTCCCTTTCCCAAATGGTAGGTTACACGTGAGAACTAATGGCTTGCTTCGGCCGAGGTGGAGAATCCCAAGCCATAATTTCTTTTGGCAAAAAGGCAAATACCAGCCCTCAATAAAGGTGGGGGCAGTCCTTGAGCCTATCCGGTTTCTTCCAAAGTGCACGGCAAACGCGGAGGGGTGGAGCTGTTTAATACGGTCGGGCCAGTACAAGTCCTTTACGGCCCACTGGGTGAATGTGCTTCCTGCCTAGCCACACCACCATCTTGGACAGGAGACGCCGCTTTCTCCCCCACGTTGTCAAACTGCTGCTCCTGCACCCAATGGTCCGCTCCTCCTCCACCACCACCACCATCTCAGCCTATACAAGTGCTGCTCCATGATACCACATGTAGGGCACAGCGGTGTCACACAGTTCTACACCTGGCTTGCCTCGGTGAATGAATTCTCACGGGGAGGAACTGCTCCGCGTCATGCAGCAAGAAATTGATGTGTGTCTTTCTCCGTACCAACTGCAAATCGGAAACATGGTGACGGACAATGGGAGGAACATGGTGTCCACGCTGCCCCAAGGAGGGACAGTCCATGCACCCTGTATGGCGCATGTGATCAATCTGGTTGTGAAAAGGTTCCTGAAGTCTTCTACCGATCTACAGAAGAATCTGAAAATGGAGAGGAAACTGTGCCTGCACTTCATCCATTCCTACAAAGCCAGGCACACCCTCCTCGAGTTGCAGCGGCAGAATGGCCTCCCCCAACACACGCTGATATGCGATGTTTCCATCTGTTGGAATTCCAGCCTGCACATGTTGGACCGACTGTAAGAACAGAGAAAGGCCATTAACGATTTTTTGATGACCCAGGCGGACAGGAGTACTCCCCTTTGTAACTTTGTTGTCAGCCAGTGGCAGCTCATGCGTGACACCTGCCGTTTCCTGAGGCCGTTTGAGGAGGTGATGTTATTTGTCAGTCGCCAGGACTACGGGATGCTTCATGTCTTGGAACAGATGCAGAAAAATCTGTCTGGGCAGGGGACTGGAGACGTGGCGACTACATCTCGCGGCCACATGAGTCCGGTGGGGACTGAACTGGAGGAGGAGGAGGAGGACATTGGAGCAGAAGCATTGTCTGGTGAAATGAGTGCTTTTTCTACCCAGGTGACAGGAGAGGAGGCGCAGCTGGAGGAGGTAGATGGAGATGAGGAAGACGAGGCAGATGACCCGCAAGCACCATGGCAGTATACAGTGGAGATGGAGGCAGGGAGTCCCTCAGAGTCACTTGCGCACATGGCCTGCAGCATGCTGATTTGCCTGGTTAGTGACAGCCGAATAGTCACCATCCGGCAGAGGGATGACTTCTGGCTCTCCACCATCTTGGACCCTCGCCACCGGTCCAAAATGGGAGCCTTTTTTCCAGCTGCTGAGAGGGAGGACAAACTCAAATACTATAGAGAAATCCTCCGTAGTCAGTTGCCTATGTGCAGCATGGTCCATCCTCTTACAGGTCTTACAGGTCCGATCGGGGGGTTCCTCAGCGCTCACGTACCACTGCCATGGCTGCTGTGGGAAGTTGGGGAGGAAGAAGCAGTACCAGCTCTATCAACAGCAACCTAAGTCTGGAGTCGCTGATGAGCAGCTTCTTTCACCTGCCTAGTGAGGAGGGCACACACCGGCAGCAGCAGGACCTGGAGCAGACCCTGAACCAACAGGTCACGTACTACTTGGACAGCACACTGCCACCCCAGTTAGAAGATCCGATGGACTACTGAGCAGCCAAACTGGATGTGTGGCCACAACGTGCCGAGTTTGCAGTGGAGAAGCTGTCCTGCCCGGCCAGTAGTGTGGCATCAGAGCGGGTGTTCAGTGTGGCGTGGGCCATCATTACCCCAAGCAGATCCCACTTGTCCACCGGAAATGTGGAACGACTGACCTTTGTCAAGATGAATCAGGCGTGGATCGGCCAGGATTTCCACACACCAATGCCTTAGGCACCAGATTACATCAGCCATGACGCCTCACCAAAACTTTGAGAAATGAGTCTGGATTCAAACTGCCTGCCTCAGCCACTCTTCTGATGCCGCCCACGCCTGATGCCACACATCTGCTTCCAGTTGCTTCATCTGCCTACCACCATCTTTACCAGGGACTGGTATTGCCACCCACCTCCACACTCTGTCATTGTGCCACTCTATGAACTCACGCTGCTGCTGCTGTTGCTGGTGCCGTGACCTCCACACTCTGTCATTGTGCCACTCTCTGACTTCATGCTGCTGCTGCTGTTGCTGCTGCCGTGACCTCCACACTCTGTCATTGTGCCACTCTATGACCTCATGCTGCTGCTGTTGCTGCTGCCATGACCTCCACACTCTGTTATTGTGCCACTCTGTGGCCTAATCCTCTTTGTGCCACTTCCAGAATGTCATTGTTCCACTCTATGACCTCATGCTGCTGCTGTTGCTGCTGCCGTGACCTCCACACTCTGTGATTGTTCCACTCTGTAGCCTACTCATGCTGCTGCCAAATGACTGCTGTCTCACTGGAACACTCTTTGGTTTCATAATGCTGTATCCACCCTCACCACTCTACAGTATGACGTTGCCACTATGTTTGGTTTTCCCCTTCTTTTCACCTGTCAGAAGGAATGGGAAGGATCAGGATTATCTAGCCAAAAGCAGGAGTGGATACAGAACACAGAAGACATGCAAATATCCCATTTACTGGTCATCTCAGTTTTGGATCAACTCCTGTTTGTTTTTGGCTTTAGTAATACTGATGGATTATTGACCGATTGACAGATGAAAGGAAGGGCAAAATGATCATAGACGTCAACGCAAAATTACTGCCGACACCCTCTCCACTCATTCGGAGGGCCTCTACATGTATCAGGGTTTAAGAGAACAGGTTCTGTCATATTCTGTGATGGTTTAAAGCTCTGGCCTCATGGAGTGACCCCTGCTGTTATGTCCCCTTACTGTGCCGGCTCCAGTAACCTACTTCTGTGTTCTTTGACGCTATTGTAGGATCTTAGCCCTCAGCTTGTTTTTTTTTCCAGCTGGCGCTGCCATGACTTTATCAGGCTGCATTCCTGCTTCAGTTTTTTGGTCAGTTTTTCCCCCGTAAGTGCCCAGGGAATTTTAGAGTGAAGCGATTCTAAGAGCGGTGGCAGTCATGTGCGTGTCATACTAAAGCACAGCATTTTATAAAGACCAAACCAAGCTCCCTCTGCATATTTGAGCATGGCACAATGTTCTACAGCACCCTACAGGCTCTCTGCAGCCAGGAAATAGCTGTTTTTTAACGTGATTCGTCGCAAATTTATTCTGGTTGAAACAAACTTGGCAAATTGAATTTTTGAGAAATTCGCCCATCTGTCATTATAAGTCCTGTAGAGCACTTGCAGTCTTCTCTCCTCAGATCACTCAGTTCTTTGCTGAGGAGAGGGGTGGAGCCTTCCGTGTATGTAGCAGGCTTAGCTCCTGAGCCCGCTCCATAATTGAATACCCTTGGTGCTAGGCAGAGGTAGACCATCACATACCACTGCCTACCCATTGTCCATTCCCTACTGCAGAAAGTGTAGCAACATGGGAGTCCCCTTATTTTTGTCTTGGAAAAAATTGTCTTACAACAAATATGATAATGGGCAAGCTTCACTGTTTGATTGACTGCAAGGATGTTAGTCCAGAGGAGTAGCCTTGGAGGTTGCATAAAATTGTAATGCCCCAGAATGTCTCCACAGGTTCCATCAGTGCCTGGTTTTGATGAAGAAGGGAAATAAGGGAAGAGGAATTGTGCTGACCCACCATGAATATATTTTTGGTGTCTGACCATGAGCTTGTCCCATGTCCTCATAATCTGTCTAGCTGCCTGCTGTCACCTTTGGCTTTGACCAGTAACTCATAATAAGTCCAGTATAAAACAGATGTTGTTACTTTAGCAAATGCTCAAAATCCTTGTAATAGCTTTCCGTACTACATCATCCACTTTAATTGGACATTCAAAAAGCAACAGTTTCTTTATAGTTTCTACATCATAAAAGAGCTTATGCACATAACCTGCACACCAACTGGTTTCAGAAGTCTGTCCAAAGATATTTGGTATCAATTTTAATGTACTCTCATAGCTGAGTCAATCACTCGTAGCTACTGAATACCAGGAATCATGGCTGTCTGGATGGAACTAGCTTCACAAGAGCTCAGCTCAGCTATGAGAATATACATTAAGATTGATACTAAATAACTTTAGATGGACTGCTGAAATCAGTTGGTGTGCAGGTTATGTGCATAAGCTCTTATATTATGTAGAAACTATGAAGAAACTGTTGCTTTTTGAATGTCCTACGAAAACGGATGATATAATGTTGAAAGCTATTATAAAGAATTTGAGCATTTGTTACAGTAACAGCATCTGTTTTATATTGGATGTTGCAAAGATGGGAGTGGGGACTCTACTATTGCTCTTAGTACAGCAATTGTGCAAGAAATTAAGTGAAAAGGTGTGTGGTGATAATAATCACAGTAGACTTGCAGGGAAATCTAGATCCCTCCAAAAGTGCAGAAAGCTTATTGGATGGCCGGCAAAAGTGCAGAAAGCTGTTAAAAATTAAACTGAAAATGGTGTGTTGAACTAGAACTAGAAAATTCGAGAAGTTCTACTAGAACTTAACTTTTCTAGAACAGTTCGATCAACACCAGTAATCAGGCATATGTTTCTGCGTAAACACCGTTCCAAAGCATAGCAAGCCCGCCCAAACAAAACCCACAAAAATTTTTCCCCCTTATGGTGCGGGAAAATTTTCGAACCTTCAAAATTTTTCAAATTTTGACCTAAAAAAAAAACCTAAACTTTCCACACTCCAAAAGAGATAAAAAAAAAATAAAATGAAAATTTCACAACTCCAAGTACTATAAAAAACCCAAATCAAAAAATGTTTTACCGTACATTGTGTCATTTTGCATTGAAATTCACGTGGACAACGGTAACCAGGAGAACAAGAAAAAAAATTTAAACCTGAACTTGGGTACATTGCAGAAACATAAGGAATGGGAAGAATACTCACAATGTTTATACATATTTATACTGTATGTATACAGCGTCTCACAAAAGTGAGTACGCAGGTGCACCCATTCATATTTTTGTAAATATTGTATTGTATCTTTTTATTTGATAACACTGAGAATTTGACATTTTGATACAATGTAAAGTAGTCAGTGTGTCAAGGATGATGGTCAGCGAATCCTCTGGGTCACCGCAAGAAGATGATATGAACCACGCCAGGGGTGGAGTCTAAGGAGGCCCCTGGTTCTTCACCAGCACCCGCCATAAGGCTGGTTGGACTTTTCCATGGAGGACTCCCAGGTCACTAACCCTAACATGACCAGTCACGGTGATGGCAAGGGTACAGCATGGAACAAAGGGGGCAACAAGGCGTATCAAATCCGGCAAAAAGGTCAGGCGGGACAGGAAACAATCAAAGTCTAATATGGGGCGGAAACAAAAAAAACCAATAACCACTCAAACTTTCCGCTAAAGCACACCACTACACTTGCAAGGAAGGAAGGATGAAAAGAGCTAATTAAGAGTCCAGTGATGAATGACTGGTAATTACCGTAGTGCGTGGCCTTTAAATACCCAAGATCTTTTGGGACTCCTATAAGCGGGGACGTCATGTTGGGCCCGAGACACAAAGGGGGAAGTGTACAGGGGGGGATTGAGACGTGAGCGGGCCAGGGTACGATAACAAGATCACGTCCATGGTCCCACGTATGGACTGTGGAGCACATTGTGATGCAGTGAACAGCTTGCATAACAGTGTAAATTTGGTATGCCCTCAAAATAACTCAACATACAGCCATCAATGTTTAAACCAGTATACCCCTGAGTGAAAATAGACAAACTGAGCCCAAAGTGTCAATATTTTGTGTGACCCCCCCACTATTTTTCCACACTGCCCCTTTATCTTTTTGGGCATAGTTTACCGTATAGATTTTCACTTTATTCTTTTATGGGCAGTTTACCCCTTATTTTCTTTGTCTTCAGTATTTAAATGAGAAGAGTTTTGATGCCTCTGCTGAGTTTGGATTAAAGTGGTGTTTAACCAAAGGGTCTTCTGTATGCAGAGAAAAGACCAATGTATTTAATTCGTTAAGGAGACAACAACATACAAAGAAATACAAGTACTTGACCTTTTTTGAATTTGTATTTACGTGCAAAAAAGCTACCTTTTATATCAAATTAACATCTCTACTGCTTTATGAAAGTTTAAATGAGTAGTATCCAAGCAAATTCACTGAGCATCTTAGAGATGCATTATTGAGAACATCCTCAATGCTTACACTACTGTCTGCTACAGGGCCGCCATACAGGGGGTACAACCGGTACTCCTGTATGGGGCCCAATGGAATAAGGGGGCCTGCTGCAAGCGGGCCCCCTTATTCCTTAAGACAGAGCGGGGCCCGGCGGCGCAGCCGCCGAACCAGGCTCTGGCTGGTCCACGGTGTGGGCCCCGAGCTGCTGCGGGCCCCGGAGGCAGTGCCGCGCCCCCGGGCCCGGCCGCGCATCCGTCTCTGCACGCCCGGCTCCCCTGCGTCCCGAGCGCCTAGAGACCGAAAACCGGTAGCCGGGACTAATGTCCCCGACTCCCGGGGCTGCGCGGTGTCAGCGGAGCACAGCGCCACTACGCTGCCTTTCCCCTATCTCCCTGGCAGGCCTAACGCACTAGGCCTTAAACCCTGCAGCGCCGGGCCCCCACTGCTGATGTAGGCGCAAAGATGACGTTCACATCACCGCGCCGCCTATGCAGGCGGCAGAGCCAGCGAGAGGGCGGAGTGGCCGGACCTGCCAGGGCCAGAGCGAGGAAGTGGATGTTTTGGTGTTTTTTTTTTTTTTTATATAAATATATAAGAACGGGCCCTGGCTACTTAAACCCTACAGGGCTCTGGGTACTTAAACCCTAAAAGGGCCCTGACTACCTAAACCCCACAGGGCCCTGACTACCAAACCCCACAGGGGCCCTGGCTACCTAAACCCCACAGGGCCCTGACTACCTAAACCCCACAGGGCCCCTGACTACTAAACCCCACTGGGCCCTGACTACCTAAACCCAAGGGCCCTTTCTACCTAAACACCCACAAGGGGGCCCTGGGGCCCCCAAACCAAACCCCACAGGGGCCCTGCTACCTAAACCCTACAGGGGCCCTGGCAAACCCAAACCCCCCAGGGGGCCCCTGAACTAACCATAAACCCTACAGGGCCCTGGCTACCTAAACCCCAAAAGGGGCCCTGACTACCTAAACCCCACAGGGGCCCTGACTATAAACCCTACAAGGGCCCTGGCTACCTAAACCCACAGGGCCCGGCTACCTAAAAACCCTCCTAACCCAAGGGGCCCTGGCTATAAAACCCAAAACCCCCACATGGCCCTGACTACCTAAACCCCACCTGGGCCCTGCCTACCTAAACACTCCCGGGGCCCTGGCTACCCAAACCCCACAGGGGCCCTGGCTACCTAAACCCCACAGGGGCCCTGACTACCTAACCACTACAGGGGCCCTGGCTACCTAAACACTACAGGGGCCCTGGCTACCTAAACCCCACAGGGGCCCTGATTACCTAAACCCCACAGGGGCCCTGGCTACCTAAACCCCGCAGGGGCCCTGACTACCTAAACCCCACAGGGGCCCTGGCTACTTAAAACCCCCCTACAGGGGCCCCTGGGTAACTAAACCCCACAGGGGCCCTGGTACCTAAACCCCACAGGGGCCCTGACTACCTAAACCCTACAGGGGCCCCGACTACCTAACTCAACAGGGGGCCCTGCTACATAACTCAACAGGGGGCCCTGACTCTACCTAACCCTAACGGGGGCCCTGACTCTACCTAACCCTAAAGGGGGCCCTGACTCTACCTGATCCTAAAGGGGGCCCTGACTCTACCTAAACACAAAGGGGGCCCTGACTCTACCTAAACACAAAGGGGGCCCTGGCTCCCTACAAACTAAAGGGGGCCCTGGCTAACTACAAACTAAACGGGTCTCTACCTGCACACTAGCTAAAGGAGGCCCCGACTCCTGCACACTACCTAAAGGAGGCCCCTAACTATCTGTATTCTACCTAAAGGAGACCTCTAACTGCCTGTATACTATCTATATTAGAAGGTGGTGAGGTGCGTGACCAAGGGAAACATGGAGGGGGATATTGTATGTGGGTGGAGGGGGATATGGATGGAGCCACTTAGCCTTGTGTCTATGTGTGAGACAGACAAATGTGTGACTACATTGTACTACACAATACAGTTCTTTTTTGCATACTGTATTATGTGGTAAAATGGGCGCATTTATTCCCTATAGGCCGCTTTTTTTTTTTTTTTTGCTGGGGGGGGCGATGGGTTGCTGGGGCAGGGCATTTGGGTCTCTGGGGGCGGGGTTTAGAGAGGGCGGGTGCTTCAGCTGTATGGGGCCCTGAAATTTCTGTTGGCGGCCCTGGTCTGCTACCTAACTCAATGTGACAAAAACACTAATTTATAGAGAGCTGAACATAGCTAAATCAGTTGCAATAACCGTTTTGGAACATTGCAGATTCAATATTAATTATGAAAAGCAAAGCCAATTCTATTATAAAAACATTTGTACTATCATAGCTACAGTATCTACATCTGACATTACTCTAAGCTTGACCTAAAAAAAATTAGACCTGAAAAATTGTAATACAGGCAAAACATAAAAAAATATATTTTTAATCAGTTTCTTCTCTAGAACATTGATTGTGTTAGGAATAAGTTCACCAACCATCCATAATATTTAAGAGGTTTCCATAAAAAAAGGTAGTAAATCACCTACTGCCCTTATAGTGATGAGACAGAAACAATGTGAAATCTAAGGCAATGATTGGGTGTGGCCCCATGAGTGATGTAGATAGCATAATTGGTGGGGAACTGGAGGAGCAGCATTGGTACTGCAGCTGTGGCAGCTCCACAGGTGAGTACCATTCTTTTTATTTCATGATAGGGACAATAGGAGATTTTTTAAAAAAATGTTGGTCTTTCATTTAAAGATGATAACATTTATATATCATTACAATGGAACCTGACAACTATATGACTGGGTCTCAGAATTTCCAAGGTGTTATGTCTTATAGAGTGTTTCCATTATGCAGTGTTTAGTATCAAAAGTAGTTCAATAATCTCAAAAAAGATTAATTGTGGCATATATTGCTTCAGCAGTTACTGCTAGCTAGAGTATAAAGGTGTTAAACATACAGTGCATCAGTTTTATGTGTATTTAATGAATGGCTAGAGACAATTGGCAATTGAGCATCGGAACTGGACCCTGGTAGTCAGGTCCATACTTACAACTCATGCTGCCCTAGGCACAAAGCCAGAATACGCCCCAAATTAAAGGCCCACTTATACTCACCAGTTATCATCAACATTTACTCGTTTCTGAGCAATCATAACAGGAATTGGCCAGTGTTAAAAGAACAAGTTAACAACAAAACTAGCATTTATTATAAGTTGAGACAACCAATAAGAAAATATGTGGGCTGAATAACTCAGATAAACCATAAACAGTAACTGATTAAATCATTTAACCGTTTTCTCTGGTATGAGTGGACCTCTGTATAATTTAACTAACAATTCCCACCTTATTTACATTTCAAACAGACAGCAGAGGGTGTTACTCACAGGGTACTGGCTTATTGCATCTCTCAGATATCATTAATTTTTAAGTTGGGGTCTCTACAGGTTTTTACGCAGAAGGGTAAGCAGCAAAACACAATGAAATCCATAATCAATACATAAAAGATCCTAAGCAATAATTAATAAATAATTCTAATAGCTAATATTATTAATTTTATTCATATGTCCTGGTACTAAACAGCTTATTAATATGCCCTGGTACTAAACAGTTTTATAAGAAATATCAGGAAACCATGTAATCTCATCCATTTCTTCATTCTAGCTCTTCCTGGGTAAGTTACCAGATATCAACTCTTAGAGCTACATGTATGAAAACTGTGACAAAGAACTGCTACAGTTTGTAAACGCGTAGCCTAGTGCACGCATCTCTCGTTTATCTTTTGTAACTGGATATTTTCATTCAATAAAACTGTACGTTTTTATACGCTGAAGCAGGAGTTCTTTTGGACGATGCTACATACATTTTTCCAGAGCATTATATGAATTGAAAGGGGCACTCTCATTGGTTGTTATGGGCAACAAACAGAGTTTTAGACATAGACAGTTTTCATACATGTGGCCCTTAGTTTGACTTGATTACATAAAAGAAACTACCCTTTCCTGTGTGTTTACATATAGGGACATAATCCAATTGGCAACATTTTTTATTGTTTAGAAAACAAACATGGTTGTCCCCCCCCCCTCCATAATCAGTAACCAAGGTCAGTTCAGCAAACTGGAGTGGGGGTGGCTGTTTGCATACAGAGTGAATCAGACTGTGCAGTTTAAATGGCAGCACAAGGCAGTGTCAGACATGTTGTTACTAGCACTGTGCTCCTTATTCTGTAAGATGCTGTAGTTTTAGAGCATTTACCCCTCAAATCTTATTCATGAGTAGGTGCTAGCCCTGCCCACCAAAGACTAGCCCCACCCACTGACAGTTATTCACATGTTCTACCTATTAAAAGTAATGGGCTATCAGTTGAGGTGGGCGGGAGCTAGCCTCAGGTGAGCGGGTTTTTGAAAAGAACTGACTCTTTGAATGACTCTTCTGGCTGAAAACTGCAGATTTGAGCATTAAATAAACGAAAACTACAGCATCTTACAGAATAAGGGAAAAGAGCACTGGAAACAGCAGGTCTGACACTGGCTTGTTCTGCCCTCAGCAGGGGGGGCATAATCTATGTGACAGGTTCTCTTTAAAATATATGGGTATATAGGCACTATTTCATTTCTAAAATCTTTTCTTTACCTACTGCTGCTAAAACTAATATTTGTTATACTATTTGAATGGGATTCAGTTTGTCTACAAAAAGCAGCTCCCTCCCCTTCCTTGAGGGAGGAAGGGGCTTTGGTCCTATACCTCACAGCCCCTCATGTATAAACATATTTTCTAAACCTTCTTTTTTATCAATTTTAATCATGTCTTATCACATTTACCTTTCACCATGATAACATGGAGTCTTATACTTTTCTTTTGTCTTTCCTATTAATGTACAGTTATATAGCATGTAGAAATTAAGCATGAAAATAGCCATTGGAGAAAAAAGATAAATTATATTACATACCGGCATTAGTTTATGCATATAAAAGAAATATCTCATTGTTCAAATGTTTTCCACACATGTATCTTTCATACAAATTACTTGGAAAGGGAAAGCCTCTTCCAGGTATCAGTTCGAATTGGTCCAGATTAGTCCAGCTTGCAGTACTTTACTGTTTGACGATAGGAATGTGGGTTTAGGAAATAAACTGGTCTCAATGTTCTCTTTATTCTGGGGAAGGTTTAGTCCAAGGGAAATGTGAAGCATGGGGCTGAATAGTTACAATTCAATGTCCAGAGCCTCACAGAGAAGTTTATTTTCCCCCCAAATAAACAAATGGTTGACTCAATGTTATCAGTATTGTTTTGTCCCAGGGGTGCAATCCCGAGCACACAGTCCTTACTAAATTGGTGTGCACCATGCTTTTAATTGCAGCATCAGAGGACAGGCTGAGGGGGTGGCCCTTAGATGTACAGCCTTTAAATGAGCAGAAGGTCTGAAATGACAATCTTTTTGTCTGGTCTACGTAACGGTGTCCACACAAGATCATCCATCAATAAAATTAAATCTCAGGAATCAGATTCTCACTAGACAAGAGTGAGCGCAGTCACAGTTTGGAGGACAGGGACAGGTGCTGAGGGCAAGATGTAGGCTCTTTGAAGTAGAAGCCTGCCCTTTGCTGGAGAGTTCATCAGACTCCTGATTTCTTCCACATCTCATCCCGTCTCCTGGTTCTGCATCACTACTGCTACGCCTCCATCGGGTCAAGAATAGATCTGGGAGTCGAGAGAGAGAGAGAGAGAGAGAGAGAAATGCTGCATCTGGAATTATTGTAAGAAATATACAATGCTTGTGTAACCCCCTAACAGTTCCTCAACTGGACTGGGAAAATCGAGTCCCGTTTTATAATATATATATTATATAATATATAATATATATAATATATAAATATATATACACTCACCGGCCACTTTATTAGGGACAACCATGCTAGTAACGGGTTTGGACCCCCTTTTGCCTTCAGAACTGCCTCATTTTCGTGCAAAAGATTCCACAAGGGGTTTGCAACGATGCTCAATTGGTACCAAGGGGCCCAAAGAGTGCCAAGAAAAAAATTCCCCACACCATTACACCAAACCCCCACCACCTGAACCGTTATACAAGGGAGGATGGATCCATGCTTTTTCATGTTTTGACGCCAAAATTCTGACCCTACCATCCCAATGTCGCAGCAGAAATCGAGACTCATCAGACCAGGCAACGTTTTTCCAATCTTCTACTGTCCTCAATTTTCAAATACTAGGCAAATTGGAGCCCTCATTTTCCTGTTCTTAGCTGAAAGGAGTGGCACCCGGTGTGTCTTCTGCTGCTTGTAGCCCATCTGCCTCAAAATTCGCCCCTACTGTGCGTTCAGAAATTTCTTTTCTGCCTACCTTGGTTGTAACGGGTGGCTATTT
>JAODAL010042495.1:0-34765 GCA_025379985.1 Phyllomedusa bahiana | reverse complement strand
CCCACATCATGTCGACATATTACCACCACATAGTGACTGAATAATATACCAACACACCATGACCACATATTACGACCATATAATTACTGAATAATAAACTATACCATTGCTGAATATAAACCATTATACTGCAACCAATATTATCACCATTCAGTGGTTATATAGTGGTAGGTACCAGTAGTACACAGGGAATCTACACACATATTAGTGTTTACAGTAAAGTTACATAAAGGGACTCAAAGGTGATGTCTTCTCTGATGAGTCATTCCCTTTTCTGATAAGTTCTTGTCTTTCCCTTTCTGTCTCCAATTTGCCCAGACCACCATAATATCTTTTTCTGGCCATGACTTATCCCTGCAGAATTTACCACAAAAACATCTTAGACTTCTTACTTTTTGAGCACTTCCCTACCAATTGCCACCTCTGTACAAAGTCCCAATCTAAAGTGCCCAAAATGGTAATAATGACCCCCTTGTGCCCAAAACAGAAAATGTTCCCCCAAATGGCTATGGGACTCTCATTTGTGAACCAAGTTTTAGCCTTCTTTTGTGTCCCCATATAGTTGATACCCCAAAAATTAAGTAGGCAAATAAGTAAACCCACTTCTAGGTGTTTATATAGGCTCCTGGTAAATATATAGACCCCCAATAGGTAGATATACAAGACAAAGGGGTTAGTGTATAGACCCCTGTATGTAGGTATATAGACCCCCTGCAAGGATTTATATAGACCACTTGTAGGTACTTATAGATAAATAGGTAGGTAGATAGATATATAGGTAAAGTAGGTAAAGGGGGTTTCCTGTAGTCATGTAGACTCCCTGTATATAGGTACATAGGCCCCCTGTAAATCATCTGTAGGCTAGTATATAGAGCACCTGTTTGTACGTAAACCTAAGAAGGTATATGTGCTTCTTGTAGGTAAATAGACCCTCTGTAGATAAGTAGGGTCCCTGTGTGTTTATATGCCCCCAGTATGCATATAGACCATCTGTAAGTAGATAGACCTACTATAGGTTTATATTTTCCCTGTAAGTATTTAGGCCCTCTGTAGGCAGTAGGCCCCCTGCAGGTAAGTATGTAGACCTCCGGTAGATAGGTATGTAGACCCCTATAGGTAGATATGTATATAGATAATAACAATAGACCCTCTGTAGGTAGGTAGACCCCATGTAGGTGTATACGCCCCTGTAGGTATATAGACCCTCTGTAGGTAGGTAGACCCACTGTAGGTATATAGAGCCTCTGTAGATATATATTCATAGATAGGTATATAGAGCTCCTATAGGTAGGTATGCCCCCTGTAGTTAAATAGAGCTCCTTTATGTATATGTAGGCCCTCGCTTGTGTCCAGAGTAGGGAGGTGGGACGTCATTATGATGCCTACTTAGAGACAATACTCCCAGCGTCTCCTAGGCCAAAAGCCTCCGGCCTAGGCATGACACTTTTGGCCTAGGAGACCCAGCATGCAGGTGCCTGTGCTGCTTATTACTGTGGGACGTAGATTTTGCCTGTGGCCCACAGTAGTCGGAAGCCATAGTTTTTAATTGCATGTGATTATCAGCAGCTTGATGGGCCCTGAGTTCCTCTGCATGTTTCTAATTGTTTGCACATCCTCAGGATGCACATACAGTTACAAACTGGCAGTATACAGTATATGTCAGTTCCGGTGTCCAACAGAGGATCTTCTGGAGAGCCATTCTGACACTGCTGGTATCTCACTCCTATGCTCTGACTCTTAGGGAGACATGAATGTGTAGCTTCGTACGGTTGTAGTGTGACACCCCTCCAGCGCGCCCCCTGATCTCAGGCGCATTACAAAGTGATGCGGGCCCTCTGTAATGCACCTGATATTGGAGTGTGCCTGGTTAAAAATATAGCGAATGGGGCTGAGGTAGTTCTCAGGCTGAAAAGATGCCAGCCCCATTCGCTATTAATCATAATATACACTGTACTCCCTAAAAATAATGATAAGATGTATTGTACTTTCTGGTAAAAATTCTACACACTGTACCCCTTAAAATTAATGATACCAAACATTGAACTCCTGAAATTAATAAATAACACTCTTTGCCCCCTGAAATTAATTATAATATACACTGTACTTCCTGAAGTTAATTATATTTCCTACTGTACCTACATAAACAAATTATTTTATACACTATGCCCCTGACATTATATTATGCACTGTACGTCCTGAAATCAATTCTAATCTACACTGTACCTCTAGAAATAATCACATATTAAATATATTTCATGGTGAGTGCTCAAGTGGCTCCAAACATGCATGTTTCCTGTGAAAGATACAGTACAGTGCCTGAAAATGCCAATAAACTTGCTTCTGCATTGAAGCTCATAAGGCACAGATAGTTCCTAGACTCCCAAGTGAACTGACTCACTGGCTATATTCTGTTGTACCACCAATCTCTCTTTTTGGAGCCAGAAAAAGCTGTAGACCTCTTTTATATTGGAGCTATACTACATACAGCAAATGAAATAAGTATTGAAAATTTTACCAATTTTCTGAGTAAGTATATTTTTAAATATCTTAATAACATGGAATTCTCACCAGATGTAGGTAACAAGCCATCCAATCCACACAAGCAAAGACATTCAACAATAGATTACCATAAATATATGTTAATAATATTAGTAATAAAAAAGTATTGAACTTATTGGCTGAAATGTATTTAATATTTTTTAAAAACCCCCCCCTTTGTTGGGGTGATGACACTTAAGATGCTTCCCTGTCTATCACATTCTTGCTTAGGTGGGTTTTGGGGCCCATTCTTTTACACAAACACTCTTCAAACCCAAAAAATTTCCAGGGGCTCCTTCTAAAAAACCGTTTTTATTTCCCTTCCATAGATTTCCTATTCGGATCAGGTGATTGACTGGACCATTCAAGCAGCTTTATTTTCATTGTATGGCATCCAAAGAGTTCACTTTTGGTGTCATCTGACAAGACTATATTCTCCAAGTATTTCATAGGCTTGTCTAAATGTTGTTTATGAAACTTTAAAATTTGAATTCTTTTTGTCGAAATGGAGTTTGCATGTGAGCATGCATATAGGTCATTGAGATTGAGTGCATTACTTATTGTTGTTTTCTTTGAAACAACTGTAACTGCTGATTCCAGGTCTTTCTGTAGCTCTCCACAGGTGGTTCTTGGACAACATTTCTGATAATTCTTTTAACCCCCCCTGTCTAAAATCCTGGTTGTGGCAGTTTTATGGTGAAATTATGTTCTTTCCACTTCTGGATAATGGCCCAACAGTGCTCACTGGAAACTGAAGTAGTTTAGAAATTCTTCTCTAAGCAATGCCATCAGTATCAGTTGCAATAATAAGATTGCAAAGGTCTTGAGACAGCTAACTGGTTTTACCCATCATAAGATGTTTCCGTGTGGCCCCTTTGCTAAGAACCCCTTTTTATAGGCATCATTTTTAATCACTGATTTTTAGTAAGTGCCAGGATTGTTTCTAATTACTGATTGATTTCAGTTAGTGTCATGACTTTTCCCCAGTTTTTGCACCCCTTTTCTTCAGTTTCCCAAAACTTTTTCACATTTCATTTCTTTTTTATTAAACCCAAAAATAACAAAACATCTTGGTTTAATTTTTTTTGCCCGGTTGATTGGGTGGGTTGTTCCAACCCTGGTGAAATTATTCAATACACTTATAAATATATATTTACTTAGAAAATTGGTGACATATTTAATACTTATTTGCCCGCTGTATATCTAGTCTGTCTCAACCAAGAGGTGGGTACCTAACAATACTGCACAGTCCTCCTTTCCCTTGGGTAGCTGAAGTGCCATATAAAAAGAACATGAAACACACTGACAGGGCTAAATATACAAGGGATTTTGGGAAAGGGTGAGTACCACAGCGCCTCTGTTGGATTAACAAATCCTCAATTTTCTTTGACCCCCCCCCAGTCTTGAAAAGAAAAAAGGATTTTTTTTTTGCCAAGCCAGTATCCTCATCTGCAGACAACGGTTTTGGGATTTTTGTCCCTCTTCATGCAACAAGTGATACTGGCTGCTGTCAGGAGGGACGAGTAGTCAGGAAGGGAAATCTCTCCTAGAAGAGCACCGAACAACGGCTTGTAGAGTTTGTTTTTCCTTTTCGCCCTTATTTGCATCTGCATACACAAGGCTTATGGGAAAGAGGGGAGTGCCCCCAGCGCCCTCTGTTGGAGGCAAAAACCTCATTTGCTTTTGACCCACCGAGTCTTGAGAAAGCAAAAAGGATTTTTTAGCCAAGCCAGTATCTCTCATATGCAGACAACGCTGTTTCGGGATTTTTGTCCCTCTTCAGTGCAGAGCAGAGCGTGGGGCTAAAAGTAGTCACTTTTTGCACAATGTAGTGGTAAAATAAAGGTCTGCTGAGACTCTCCATATTAAATTGGAACCTACTCCCATTGGCTTGATAAATACACCACACAACACCCAAGCTTATGTTCCACACAGTAATAGTTTCAGGTTATCTTCAGAATAAAATTGCCTCTTTTTGTGCTCCCCTGCATACAGAAAGAGCCCCCCTTTTTGCTCTCCCACAGAATTTGAATGTAATAAAAAAAAAATAAAATACTTACATCAACCTATAACCATGAAGAGTGGCTTTTGGCTTATAGTGTTAGCCACTCCTCATTAACAGTAGCGTTAATACACAAAGCCTAAAATACGAAGAATAGAACCTTCTCAAATCTGAGTCCAAGTTTAACACAAGTAATTAGAGCCTTTGTAAATAATTGTCTTTGTATGGCTGACACCCTTTCTGGCAGCATCCAGGTGATACTTTCAGTGGGCTTAGGAAGCCTAAACACTTTTGGCCAAATACAGAAAATAGTGGGAAAGGGAGACAATGGCACCCTGCACTTCCATAGTTTTCGACTGTATCTGCATCCAGAGGAGATCAATATATTGAAAGGGGTGGTGCCATTGGAGGCGCAGCTGCCATAAGGTCCATTGTAGGAACACCGTTTACTACTTTTACCTTCTTTTTTTTACTTCTATTTAGGATGTAGGACCAACCGGAAACACTTCCAATGTTGCCAGTTTTTGGCTTTCGCTTTCATTTTGGGCCAGATCAAGTTCGGAACACCATTTGTCACATGCCTAAAGTAGCTTATAGAACTGGTCCCTCCAAAAACAAGGATTTGGCTAAGCAGAAGACATTAGATATCCAGACAAGACGATTAGTAAAATATGGTATCTCGCCTTTCTATCCACAAAAATAAAAAAATGAAACAGCACTACATTCAATACAGGTAGGTTTAATCACCTGATACAATACATGCAATGTTTCAGTCCTTTCACTAGTGTTTTACATGTGTAGTACTGCCTCAATTGTTTTCTTTTTGTATGTTGCTGAGTGCTATTATAATCTTATATGTGAGGCGTGCACACAATATTGGGCGACATGTATGAACGGGCTTTACGCCTGTTTTCTGGCGTACACTGCGCTTCCCAGCCCGAATCCCGCTGTCGGACGCAGCGTTCGCCACTTTCGGCTGCGGTCCGAATGAAGGGGCGGGCAGTGGGCGGGCAGTGGGCGCGGTGGGGCGCGGTGTAGGCGTTCCGGGGCGGGACGCGGCGCGCTCGTATAGTCCAAGGCATGTACCATCGCGGCTCACCAAATACTAATATGTGGCTAACGAAATAAAAATTTTAAATCAAGAAAATCATGCTTATTTCTTTATTTTCGATGCACCCATACTATTGATCCTTGGCTAACAAAAATAAAGAAATAAACATGATTTTATGGACTTTTTTTTTTTTTTCGTTAGCCATATTAGTATTCGTTGTATATACACATCGGCACAACTTCTGTAGTGTTATAATTTGATTTCAGCCATGTACACTTTTATACCAGATTGCATTAGAAAACCCATAGGAGCGTCGCTCGCTCTCCCATTGGTCCAAAATAACGGCGCCTCTTTTAAATTTCGATTCCCTATAGAATAGAACTCTATGAGAAAGCAGCTCGCGCTCTGATTGGCTAAGCTGGACGAGCCCCCGCTGCTTCAACCAATCAGCTCGTTTCTGCCTTTTTACTGTATTTTGAACTGTCCCGCCGTGGATTCTGATTGGTGTAAACTTCCCCACAGGCTAGAATGGGACTTTGTCGCTCGTGTTCTGATTGGTCTAAACTTCTCCATAGTCTAGAATGGGACTTTGTCGCTCCTATTCTGATTGGCTGAGCAGCCAAGCCCCCGTTATCTCAGCCAATGAGCTGTTTTTAGCATTTTTACTGTATTTTGAACAGTCCCGCCGTGGATTCTGATTGGTCAATCCTGCCCCATAGGTTTTAATAGTTCAGTGTCGCTCCTATTCTGATTGGCTGGTTTCTGGCGACCAATGAGAATAGGTTTCAGAATTTGAAATACTGTATTTCCCGTCCAATTCTAATATCCTAATTCTTGACTTAGGATATTGGAAAGTGATTTTGTTTTATGTAATTTTTATATATTTAATATTTTTAATGTTTCAGCTATTTTCATGAGAATGTTGAACGCCTTTATAAAGTCGATTTTGGATTTATACTCCGCACCGACATGTGTAATGATTTGTCTCCGCTCCAGCCTGTCTCGCATCGGAACAGATTTTCGGCGCAGTCCCGCACGGCGCCTAAGTCCCGCACTGCGCCCCACACACTGGCGAAGCGCAGTGGACTTTTCCCCGCATGTATGAGGGCACTTCCTCGGACGGCGAATCTTCGGCGCAGCGCCGCACAGCGCCCATGTCCCCGCACTGTGCCCCACGCACTGGCGAGGCGCGGCGGACTTTTCCCCGCCTGTATGATCGCACTACCTCCGGCGGACAATCTCAGACGCAGCGCCGAACTTCGTCTCATTCCCGCACTGCGCCCGACACGCTGGTGAGGCGCGGCGGACTTTACATGATATGTATGAGCGCGGCCCGTCCCCGACATACATCAGGCGCAGATTCCGCCGGGAAACTGGCGGAAAATGGCGCCTCGACCCGGCGAGCTTCATACATGTGGCCCATTGTTTTTTTAATGACAGCATTTTTTTCCAATTGACAGTTTCTCTCCTTCCAACCATCTAGCAATGCTTCACAAAAAGCCTCTACACAACCAGAGCAACCTTTTTGTGGCAGGTCCACCGCCATGTTGGAATAGTTGTAAAGGAAAATGTGGCAGAGAAAAACATTAGCAAGTGATTAAGAATCTATAACAGTGGCTGCAAAGAATAAAAAAAGGAAGGATAAACATATTTGGGAGACAATCAAAAAAGAAGAGCCCAGAAGAATTGGGACCTGGTGCCAGGACTGACACCATAAGAAACCTCTACAGAGAGGAGCGCTAATGGTAATAATACACATGAGTGATAACATCAGATGTAGGTAAATTCTGATTGATCTCATAATAAGAATGGATGGTATGCTTATAATTCCCTTGTTGGTGGTAATTAGTAGTGGACTACAAATGCATCATTATTTGCTTATTTTGATGGCTATTAATTATTTACTTAAATGTGTTTTTAGTGAGTATCTATCAATAAAAGTTGAATTTTAGTATTTGAGTATAGTTAAAATGGCGGGAAAATGTATTTAGTCAGCCACCAATTGTGTAAGTTCTCCCACTTAAAAAGATGAGAGAGGCCTGTAAATGACATCATAGGTAGACGTCAACTATGAGAGACAAAATGAGAAAACAAATCCAGACGATCACATTGTCTGATTTGGAAAGAATTTTTTGGCAAATTATGGTGGAAAATAAGTATTTGGTCAATAACAAAAAATCTCAATAATTTGTTATATATCCTTTGTTGGCAATGACAGAGGTCAAACGTTTTCTGTAGGACTTCACAAGGTTGGCACACACTGTTGCTGGTGTGTTGGCCCCTTCCTCCATGCAGATCTCCTCTAGAGCACAGATTTTCAACTACCTCCAAAGATTTTCTATGAGGTTGAGATCTGGAGACTGGCTAGGCCACTCCACGACCTTGAAATGCTTCTTCGTTGCCCTGGTGGTGTGCTTGGGATCATTGCCATGCTGAAAGACCTAGCCACGTTTCATCTTCAATGCCCTTGCTGATGGAAGGAGGTTTGCACACTTTAGATACATGGCCCCATTCATTTTTTCATGTACACGGATCAGTCATCCTGGTCCTTTTGCAGTGAAACAGCCCCAAAGTATGATGTTGCCACCCCCATGCTTCACAATAGGTATGGTGTTCTTTTGATACAACTCGGCATTTTCTCTCCTCCAGACACGACGAGTAGTGTTTCTACCAAACAGTTCTACTTTGGTTTCATCTGACCACATGACATTCTCCCAATACTCTTCTGGATCATCTAAATGATCTCTAGCAAACTTCAGGTGGGCCCGGACATGTACTGGCTTAAGCAGGGGGACACATCTGGCACTGCAGGATCTGAGTTCCTGACGGCGAAGTGTGTTACTGATGGTAGCCTTTGTTACGATGGTCCAGCTCTCTGCAGGTCATTTACTAGGTCCCCCCATGTGGTTCTGGGAGTTTTGCTCACCGTTCTTGTGATCATTTTGACACCATGGGGTGGGATCTTGCGTGGAGCCCCAGATCAAGGGAGATTATCAGTGGTCTTGTATAATGTCCATTTTCTAATTGTTGGTCCCACAGTTGATTTTTTCACACAAAGCTGCTTGCCTATTGCAGATTCAATCTTCCCAGCATGGTGCAGGGCTACAATTTTGTTTCTGGTGTCCTTCAACAACTCTTTGGTCTTCACCATAGTGGAGTTTGGAGTGTGACTGTTTGAGTTTGTGAACAAGTGTCTTTTATACTGACAACAAGTTGAAACAGGTGCCAAATCAGACAATGTGATTTTCTGGATATGTTTTCTCATTTTGGCTCTCATAGTTGAGGTCTGCCTATGATGTCAATTACAGGCCTCTTTATCTTTTTAAGTGGGAGAACTTGCACAATTGGTGGCTGACTAAATACTCTATTTCCCCACTGTACATGTAATACTTACAAGACTAATAATTATTCAAATGTGTTTTCATTAAAGTCTTTTTACTGAAAATTATTCATATTTGTGAATCTTCAATTATTTGATATTATTTTCAAACAGAAGACTTCTCTGTCACAATTTAACCAACATAAACTCACAGGGACCCTGTACACACCACTTTGAAAATAAGGTGGCATAATTTTTTTCACTGCCTATAGTAACCTTACAGATGTACCTGAAGTGCTAGAGAAAGAAATAAGGGGACTTTCCTCTAAATAAGTGGTGCAAGAATAAAGGTTCAGATACAAAAATATTAATAATATAACATTAGAAAGTTGAAGCCCCTGTTCTATCTGGATTAGAGATGGGCGAATTTCTCAAAAATTCGATTCGGTCACTTCGCCGAATTTTCTGACAAAATTCGTTTCGTTCCGAATTACTTCGGGACGAATCGCGTTAAAAAACAGCTATTTCCAGGCTGCACAGAGCCTGCAGGGTGCTGTAGAACGTTGTGCCATGCTTAAATATGCAGAGGGAGCTTGGTTTGGTCTTCATACAATGTTGTGTTTTAGTATGACACGCACATGACTGCCGCCGCTCTTAGAATCGCTTCACTATAAAATTCCCTGGGCACTTAAGAGGGCAAAACTGACCAAAAAACTCAAGCGGGAATGTAGCCTGATAAAGTCATGGCAGCGAAAGCTGGACAAAAACAAGAGAGCTCAGGTGGCAACATTAGTGACAGAGTGTGGAGGTGACGGCGGTAGCCACAGCAGCATGAGGTCAGAAAGTGACACAATGACATTCTGGAAGTGGCAAAAACAGTAGTAGGCCACAGAGTAGCACAATGACACAGTGTGGAGGTCACGGTAGCAGCAGCATTAGGTCAGGCAGTGGCACAATGACATTCTGGAGGTGGCAAAAACAGGAGTAGGCCACAGAGTGGCACAATGACAGAGAGTGGAGGTCACGGTAGCAGCAGCATGAGGTCAGGCAGTGGCACAATGACACAGTGTGGAGGTCACGGCAGCAGCCACAGCAGCAGCATGAGGTCAGACAGTGGCACAATGACATTCTGGAAGTGGCAAAAAAAGGAGTAGGCCACAGAGTGGCACAATGACACAGTGTGGAGGTCACGACAGCAGCAGCAGCATGAGGTCAGACAGTGACACAATGACATTCTGGAGGTGGCAAAAACAGGCGTAGGCCACAGAGTGGCACAATGAT
Source organism: Phyllomedusa bahiana (assembly GCA_025379985.1). Lineage (NCBI taxonomy): Eukaryota > Metazoa > Chordata > Amphibia > Anura > Hylidae > Phyllomedusa > Phyllomedusa bahiana. Next base: position 24,574 of record JAODAL010042495.1, on the reverse strand, counting down.
AAAGTGTGTAGGTCACGGCAGCAGCCACAGCAACAGAATGAGGTCAGACAGTGGCACAATGACACAGTGTGGAGGACACGGCAGCAGCCACAGCAGCAGCATGAGGTCAGACAGTGGTACAATGACATTCTGGAAGTGGGAAAAACAGGAGAAGAACACAGAGTGTCACAATGACACAGTGTGGAGGTCACGGCAGCAGCAGCAGCATGAGGTCAGACAGTGGTACAATGACATTCTGGAGGTGGCAAAAACAGGAGTAGGCCACAGAGTGGCACACTGATAAAGTGTGTAGGTCACGGCAGCAGCCACAGAAACAGAATGAGGTCAGATAGTGGCACAATGACACAGTGTGGAGAGCACGGCAGGAGCCACAGCAGCAGCATGAGGTCAGACAGTGGCACAATGACATTCTGGAGGTAGCAAAACAGTAGTAGGCCACAGAGTGGCACAATGACAGAGAGTGGAGGTCACAACAGCAGCAGCATGAGGTCAGAGAGTGGCACAATGACACAGTGTGGAGGGCACGGCAGCAGCAGCATGAGGTCAGGCAGTGGCACAATGACATTCTGGAGGTGGAAAAAACAGGAGTAGGCCACAGAGTGGCACAATGACAGAGAGTGGAGGTGATGGCGGCAGGAGTACCAGCATGAGGTCAGAGAGTGGCACAATGACAAAGTGTGGAGTTGGGTGGCAATACTAGTCCCTGGTAAAGATGGTTGGTGGCAGATGGAGAAACTGACAGCAGATGTGTGGCATCAGGTGGGTGGTGGCATCAGAATAGTGGCTGAGGCAGGTAATTTGAACCCAGACTCATTTCTCACAGTTTGGGTGAGGCGTCATGGCTGATGGAGTCTGACGCCTAGGGCATTGGTGTGTAGAAATCCTGGCCGATCCACGCCTGATTCATCTTGACAAAGGTCAGTCGTTCCACATTTCCGGTGGAGAAGCGGGTTCTCCTTGGGGTAATGATGGCCCCCGCCGGACTGAACACACGCTCTGATGCCACACTACTGGCCGGGCAGGACAGATTCTCCACTGCAAACTCGGCAAGTTGCAACCACACATCCAGTTTGGCTGCCCAGTAGTCCAGCAGATCTTCTAACTGGGGTGGCAGATTGCTGTCCAAGTAGGCCACCACCTGTTGGTTCAGGGACTGCTCCAGGTCCTGCTGCTGCTGCTACTGGCGACTACCCTCCTCACTTAGTGGGTGAAGGAAGCTGCTCATCAGTGACTCCATACTTTGGTTGCTGCTGTTGGAGCTGGTACTGCTCCTACCCCCCCCCCCCACCTCCCTCCAGCAGCCGCGGCAGTAGTATGTGAGTGCTGAGGAACCCCCCCGGTCAGACCTGTCAGAGGGGGGACGTTCCGCACATAGGCAGCGGCCAACTGACTACGGAGGATTTCCCTATAGTATTTGAGTTTGTCCTCCCTCTCAATAGCTGGCAAAAAGGCTCCCATTTTGGACCGGTAGCGAGGGTCCAATAGGGTGGAGAGCCAGAAGTCATCCCTCTTCCAGATGCTGACTATACGGCTGTCACTAGCCAGGCAAATCAGCATGCTGCGGGCCATCTGCACAAGTGACTCCGAGGGCCCCCTGCCTCCATCTCCACTGTATACTGCCACGGTGCTTGCGGGTCATCTGCCTCGTCTTCCTCATCTCCATCTACCTCCTCCAGCTGCTCCTGCTCCTCCTCTCTTGTCACCTGGGTAGAACCTCCACTAATTTCACCAGACAATGCCTCTGCTCCACTCTCCTCGTCCTCCTCCTCCATTTCAGTCCCCACCGGACTGAAAGCCACGTCTCCAGTCCCCTGCCCAGACAGATTTTTCAGCATCTGTTCTAGGACATGAAGCAGTGGAATGACGTTATTCATCCCATAGTCCTGGCGACTGACAAATAACGTGGTCTCCTCGAATGGCCTCAACAAACGGCAGGTGTCACGCATGAGCTGCCACTGGCTGACATCAAAGTTACACGGGGGATTACCCATGTCTGCCTGGATCTTCAAAAAATCGTTAATGGCCTTTCTCTGTTCATACAGTCGGTCCAACATGTGCAGGCTGGAATTCCAATGGGTGGAAACATCGCATATCAGAGTGTGTTGGGGGAGGCCGTTCTGCCGCTGCAACTCGAGGAGGGTGTTCCTGGCTTTGTAGGAATGGATGAAGTGCATGCACAGTTTCCTGGCCATTTTCAGAATCTTCCAAAGATCGGTGGAAGACTTCAGGAACCTTTTCACAACCAGATTGAACACATGCGCCATACAGGGCGCATGGACCATCCCTCCTCGGTGCAGCGCGGACACCATGTTACTCCCATTGTCCGTCACCATGGTTCCGATTTGCAGTTGGCATGGAGAAAGCCACATATTGATTTCTTGCTGCATGACGCGGAGCAGTTCCTCCCCTGTGTGACTTCGTTCGCCGAGGCAAGCCAGGTGTGGAACTGCGTGACACCGTTGTGCCATACACATGTGGTATGATGGAGAAGTACTTGTGGAGGCTGAGATGGTGGTGGTGGAGGAGGAGGAGGAGGAGGCGGACATTGGCGCAGGAGCCACAGTTTGACAACGTGGAGGAGAAAGCGCCGTCTCCTGTCCAAGTTGTTGGTGTGCCTGGGCAGGAAGCACATTCACCAAGTGGACAGTAAAGACATGTACTGGCCCTGACCGTAGTTACAGCTCCAGACATCCACGCTGCCATGCACCTTGGAACAAACCGATAAGCTCAAGGACTGGCCCACTTTCTGTTCTACATATTTATGAAGTGCTGTTACTGCCTTTTTAGAAAAGACATTATGGCTTGGAACTCTCCATCTCGGCTCGGCACAAGCCATTAGTTCTCTGAATGGTGCAGAGTCCACCATTTGGAAAGGGAGGGACTGCAGTACCAACAACTTGGACAGGAGCACGGTCAGCTGCTGCACCTTAGGATGGTTGGAGGCATACTGTTGTCTCTTTGCAATAGCCTCGCTGAACAACTGCTGGCGCCATGAGTAGCGAGGAGCAGGAGCATCTGGACCGGGAGATGATGGTAAAGAGGAACAGCTCCCTTCTGCAGAGGTGGTGGAGCATTGACTGGCTGCAATGGCATGCGTACCACTGGCCGCTGCTGCTGCGGCCGCAGGATGGACCACCCCATCTGAGACACGTTTCTCCCAGGCCACCAGATGGTGACGCTGTGTGTGTTGACGCAGGGCCGTGGTGCCAATGTTAGCTCCCTGGCCACGATTCACTTTCTGACCACAGATTCTACATATATCCATTTTCGGCTCCTCCGGTGTCTTAGCAAAGAACTGCCACACTGCCGAGTAGCTGATTTTACCGCCAACGCTCCGCTCTGAGTGACTACTGCCGCTGCTGCCTCGCTGAGCCCCTGTGCCGCTACTTTCTTGGACCTGCGAAGCGGGTTTTCTACCCCGTGGCCGCTTGGCTCCCGACCTCACACTGCTGCTACCCTGCTGACTCACAGCCACACAACCCACTTGCTGGCTGCACCGCTTCCTGACGCGCAAGCTGACGCCCTCTTCTCCTGACGATGATGAAGCCCTTGCTTCATCCAGCTCCCAAGTACGGTCGGCTACATCATCATCTATTTCAGTTTCATCGTCACTGCTGTCCTCATCACCGGTCTTGGTATGCTGAGGCTGACCCCTCACAACATGACATCCCAAGCCACTCACCACATCTATACTTTGCCGCCTACTGCAAGAAGCAGGGGATATAGGCCCCATATATTTGATGCCAAGTAGCTGCTGACTGCCCTCCTCAAATTGTTCATCCTCGCTCTATAGTGGTGCTGAGCCCAGACCACATTGTAGATCTCTCGCTGAGGGAACCGGATGGGACCGATGCGAGTTGAGGACAGGTGAGGGCCGCTGACCCGCTCCCGGGCCATGCCAACTAAGGGTTGTGTCTGACGTTCCCACCGACTCTTGGCTGGGGTTGTCAGATGTCATCTGGGAGGAAGTGGATGACCTAGTCAACCAATCAAGAACCCTTGGGTTGCTAGTCAGCACACGGCCGCTAGATGACAGCGGTAGTTGTGGCCTCACCGAGTGACCCCTGCTGTGACGTCCCCTTGCTGTGCTGCGACCTGGGCCTGCTCCAGGAATGTTTGTGCCACTGCCACTCGCAGGTGAAGAGCCTGCCACCTTTCTGTCTGACATACTGTTTGTTCTAAAATGTAAAGACACTGTTTGATGAAGATATCTGTATATGATAAATACACACCTGTATTTGACTCCAAATGAACCCACTAACAAGCTTGGGTAACCCTTGGATATAAATTGTGCTCCACAAATGGGCAGTAAAAATTAACTTGTATGTGCCGTTTAAAAACTCTGTTTATTTTACTGAATATAAAAGCACAAACAGGCTTAATTAACCTTTGGATATGAATTATGCTACAGAATTTCTTCTGTGGTGGTGAAAAAGAAAATTTCTTTTACTGAGTACAACTGCAGAAAAATACTTAGTTAACCCTTGGATGTAAATTGCGCCAAACAATTGAGCAACCACAAACTACCAGCTTTGTAGCGTGTTACAATGGCGTGTATTTTACGCTACACAGCAAGAGAAAAACTTGTAATTAACCTTCAGTTATGAATTATGCTACAGGAGAAATGTCTTTAATGCCGGTGAAAGAGACGGTTTCTTTTGCCACCACAGCAGCAGAACAACGCTTAATTAACCCCTGGATGTAAATTGCACCAAACAATTGAGCAACCACAAACTACCAGCTTTGTAGCGTTTTACAATGGCGTGTATTTTACGCTACACAGCAAGAGCAAAAACTTGTAATTAACCTTCAGTTATGAATTATGCTACAGGAAAAATTTATTTTTTGCCGGTGAAAGAGACGGTTTCTTTAGTCACCACAGCAGCAGAACAACGCTTAATTAACCCCTGGATGTAAATTGCGCAAAAGAATTAAGCAGCCAAAAATGAAGTGGTATTTGTATTGTAAAAACGCTGTTTCTTTAAATGAATACAACAGGAACAGGCTTAGATAACCCTTGGATATTCAATGTGCTGTGAGCAGATAGCTTTAAAATGTATATGCAGCTGCACTGGACGCACACTGGACTTCGGATCCAATACCCCACAAAATCAGAAATAGAACTTTTTGAGAAACAGTCTCTGAGACAAGCTGTGACACCCCCCAAAAATCGCTGGATAAAAATGAGTTCTTTAGTAAGAGCTATCATAAGCAGCCGCGGAAGCACCTTCCCTAATCAGTACAGTGAGAGCGGTATGAGCTCCCAGCGTCGCGCCTGGACTTATATAGTGCGGTGACATCACAGAATCCCGCCGGTCTCTGATTGGCTTCATCTCTGCACATGTCATGTAGGCTATGCCCTTCTTCCTCCCAGACTTCTTTGCCCCATGTAACACCATGTGCTCGCAGCCATTTTATCAATCAAAAGCACGCTTCGTTCACCCGAAGTACCCCAAAGTTCAGATTCGAAGTTTTACTGAAATTTGAAACGAATTCCACTTCATTAGAATCAATTCGCCCATCTCTAATCTGGATACTTAAAATGACTCTTTCAAGCTCTTTAGCCCCTGTAGATAATAAAAGTAACTGAAGAATGTAAATTTACTATCTTTCCCCTAGAAGTTAAATTAACAAATTTTGTCACTCAGATCCTTAAGATAAACTTGCCGAAATTTTTTTGAGTTTGTTTGCATTAAATTTCCCCTCAAACGAGGATCTGTTCTTTCTGTGTAACTTGCATAACACCTTTATGAGAGGTCTGTTTACTAAAGTTTGCTAACACGATAAACAACAATGTGAAAAGGATATTTACTCCTTCATGACAGAAGATGTCTCCAATGGGTGTTCTAACCTTGCTGTTTCACTGAGCAGCTTCAGACTCACATTTTCTGTTTAAGCTGTGGGTGGTTCTGTAGCAGTGATTGTCATATCAGCTCCGCTTTTCCTAGCTGATCCTGTTATAGTCACCAGGGTGCAGTAGGTTTGCAAACTGTAGTGCGGAAGGTTACAGAGCTCTAAAGGGTTAAAATTTGTCAGTAACTTAGAAAAACAAGCTTATGTTTTACTAATAATATGAAGCATTGACTGACATCACTATGGTCAAACAAGTCTGCTGGAGAAAAGAGAGCAGAGAGCGATTGTCAGTAACCTAGAGAAACTTGACTACATAAGTAGAAGATAAGATCTTTTCTTTCTCCTAAACAAAGCAAAATTGGAACAGCAATGTATTAATAATCGCATTTATTTACCTTTGTCTACATGTTTAAAGCTAATCATTGTGGTAAGACCACTTGTTTAAGCTAACACACGAAAACACTCCCTAACCTAGTATTGCCCTTAAACTCAGAAAACTGGCTGCAAATTCAATCCAACCTAACTTCTAAATTTGACCATAATCATAAAAACTCTGTTTTTGTTAACAATAACCACTCAGGTACCATTTTAGCTATTCAATAGAAAGTATAGTCAGCTAAACACAAGATTGTCTTCGTAGGGGATACATCTAAAATAAAGCCAAAATCCTCTTCATATCCTTAACAAGTTTCAAGAAATGCAAATTATTTTAAATAACCTTAAAATTCATCTTCAACCTGCCAAATAGGAGCTAAAGAATTTCTTTTCCTATGAACTTTCCTCTCATTTCTTTATCACAGTTGAAAAATACCTCATCCCTATCATTCATTTTCTGGAAGTGTTTAAAATTATTATGGCCCTCAATCCTTTCAAAAACTGTGACCCCGATGATCTACTGAGTGGTACTTTCAAGATTTACTAAAACTAACTTATTACATATTATTACATATTTAACATTTTTGTTAAAAAAAATCTTATACGCCAATATAATCAACTTGCCCAACCCATTTAATTTCACGTCACTGACAAAAATTTTATGCAAAAATAACTCATGGTTTCATGACTTCATGTCACCCAACATAATGAAAAATGAAGGTTAAACAAAATTATGTAGATAACAAATATAGTGCTTACATATAACTGTTACGGCAGGAGTAGTGGATCCTCTAGACCAGGGGTCTCCAATTCCAGTCCTCAAGGCCCACCAACAGGTTATGTTTTCTGTCGTTCCGTAGCATTCCACAGGTAATTTAATTATTCTGCATCAGTGATTTGCTTATGGTCAGTGCATTTTGTGGGAGATCCTGAAAACATGACCTGTTGGTGGGCCTTGAGTACTGGAGTTGGAGAACACTGCTCTAGACCACCATAAGCCCAAATTGCTGCTGGCAGTATGAACGTGCCCGCAGCCCGACATGCGGACCGTGGCGCCACTTATCCCCATCAGCATACCGGGAGAGGGGACACGGGTGCGCCTGAGGCCCAACATGTGAACTGCAGGGCAGCTTGTTACAGTACCTCCCCCTTTTGGCCTCCCCCTCTTTCTCGACCTTTCTTCTGGTCCAAACCCCTGTCAGTCGATAAGAAATTGTCATCTCCCCCTGATTGTCTTCATAACCAAAATCTGCTTCACCGCAAAGATGTTGGTGGAATCAGCTTCAGTAGAAGGGGAGATGACCTTCGAAGAGAATTGGTTCAGGACTAATGGTTTCAGCAGGGACAGGTGGAAAGAGTTCGGGATGCGTATCAAAGGCGGAAGCCAGAACTTATAGGTCACTGGATTTATGTGCTTCAGTAGCTAGAATGGTCCCAGGTAGTGGGGACCCAGTTTGTAGCTAGGGATCTTGAGCCGAATGTATCTGGCCGACAGCCACACCTTGTCACCAGTAGAAAAGGTTGGGGGAGGTCTTATTTTTTTGTACACTTGTGTCTTCATGCGAACAGATGCTCATTGCAGGGACTGCCTTGTCTGATCCCAAATGAATGATGTATCACGGACCAAGACACGTCAACTGCACGGCAGAAAAGGGAAACTAATAATTTTAATCACTTTCAGAAAACTAAAAGGGATTAGGTATTTTTCAACTGGGATAAAGAAATGAAAGGAAAGTTCATAGAAAAGGAAATTCTTTAGCTCCTATTTGGTCTGAGATAATATGTCGGGGAAGTCTGTGCAAACGGAAGATATGTTGGAAAAAAAGACTTGCGAGGCATGGAGCAGACGGTAAGCCCGGCAAGAGAACGAAAATGTGACATCTTTGAAAAACAATCAGTGACCACCCAGATGACGGTATTACCAGAGGAGGCAGGACGATCGGTTATGAAATATATTGCCATGTGAGACCAAGGAGTATTTGAATTGGCAGAGGTTGCAGCAGACCAGCTGGTTTGTGGCAAGGTGTCTTGACATGGGTACACGTGGTGCAAGACTCCACAAATTCCTTAATGTTTTTAGTGAGATCTGGCCACCAATGGAAACAGGAGATTAATTGAAAGGATTTATGAGTATCGAGGTGCCTGGCCACCAGTAGCAATATCCCCATTTCAGCACTTACTTCCGAAGCGCAGGGCGCACATATGTTGGAGGTCAACTGGACATGCGGAGACCAGTCGTTCAAGGGACACAATATGCCGTGGGGCTATTTCTTCCCCAATCATGTCGGAAGCACAGGAGAGAGCATCAACCTTGATGTTCCTCTCTGCAGGACAGAAATTAATTAAGAAGTTGAATCACTAGAAGAACAGGGATCACCTGGCTTGACGCAAATTCAGATGTTGGGTCGCCTGGAGGTACTTGAGATTTTTGTGGTTGGTGTAAATGTTGATCGGATGGTGAGCTCCCTCCAGGAGGTTTTGCAATTCTTCCAATGTCAATTTGATAGCCAGTAACTCCCGATCCCCGATGGTGTAATTCTTTTCCGCTGGAAAGAAAGTCAAAAAGAAACCACACATGAAGTTTTTACCTTTGGGACTTCTTTGTGTGAGGACCACCCCAAATCCCAAGGAACACATGAACAGTAAAAAAGGAGTAAAGGTGGTGTAAAATAGTAACAGATATGGTGCACAGAACTCACACAATTTTTGCTCATGTGTCACTAGAGTAACTACTTTATGACAATACATTAACCACTCATATGTAAAAGAGAAACATGGAGCATACATCTTTGCTATACATTGATCTACTGCTTTTCAGCATAACTTTTTACAACAATGAACAGGAGGTTCTTAGTATACTTTTTGATCAAATCGTATAAGCCTACTTGTCACTTCACGGTGACCTCTTTAAAGTGGGTCTCTACACTAATGGACGAGCACTCCTCTCCATTTGGCCCAGGTGTTTTTAATTAGCAGTAGTTTGTATAAGGGTTAATGTCCTTTTTTTTTTCCAGTCTGCTTGCAGGGAGCCCAGGAGTGGTAAGCATTGTCAACTTTTCCTTTTTTAGTGGTGGTGCTGTGTGGCAGCTACCGGTACTGTGATGCTATGCTTGAGTGGTGGTGTAGCCCAGAGCCAGTGGGCTAGGTCTGGCAGCATTGGTGCTGTTGGATTACTGGGCTGTGCCTTTCATCTGTGTGGCTTTTGCTGCGCCGGTGGCTGCCATGCAGTGCTAACCCTATTATTGTAGGAACCCACTTTAAAGAGGTCGCCGTGAAGTGGCAAGTGGGCTTATACCATTTGATCAAAAAGTATCCTGTTCATTTTTGAAAAAATAGCAATAGATCAACGTATAGCAAGGATGTGCGGTCCATGTTTCTCTTTTACATATATTAACCACTCATTCCATCTAAAGGTTCCCCTGGACCCTACCATTTGTTCTTTTCACACAAACATCACCTATCCCAAATCACTTAAAGAATTTTTCTCGCCATGCTGTTTCACTGAGCCAAAAGCAGTTTTAGATCATGCATCTGGTCTCTTCCTGGTCATTCTTTGATTAGCATATCAGCTCGGCATTCACAGCTCTTCTTATAGCACTGTCATGAGAGCAGGATATATTATCCATAAGTACAGGGAGCTACAGAGCTCAATGTAAACAAACAAAGGAGACTAATTACTTATTTGATATAACACACTATTCTCAAGCTGCCTGTAGTCCAACCTGTGGTGATGTTACTCTCTACTATCAGATAAGACAGAACTGAGAAAGAAGGGGAGAGCAGGTCGGTAACCTAGAGAAATTTGTGTGCACTCAGAACTGATAACATCTATCTTATCTCCTCAACAAATCCAAAACAATTAAGCAACATATTTGGAAAAACTCTTCAATACCCGATCGCTACATGTTTAAAGCTAATCTTTGTAGCAAGGCAACCCTTTTAACTGTGCACAACTCATGTATTATAATGGTAGCTACAAACATGATTGCTAAAGCATGAATATGTAATACCACATTAACAGTCTCAGGGCTCCAAGTTCTGTTCAACTTTTATTACAGAATGATCAGCTTGAAGCAACATTACGCCTCTGCAGATCTTCTATCTCCTTCTCTACAAATTTTTCATGTTAAACCATGGTTTGCAAGGGATTAATAAAGTTTACATCGACCCTGAAGCAGAACACTACTTGTATTAATCTGGTCCTGTTTTTAAGGTTTCTATTTTGGTGATTGTGCACTGTGACGATATTATTGATTGCACAATAATGATAAATACCTCAATTTTCTCTTGCTGTGAAATGTTCAACATTTTTATACAATGTTGTTTTCTTACTACTTGATCCTCTCTATTCATGACATAAAAAATAATATATATATATATATATATATATATATATATATATTATATATATATATATATATATATATATATATATATATATATATATATATATATATATACACTGTATCATAAACTATCAGATTGAAGTTCTTTGGGTGCACCAGAGACAACTATTCTGTAGGCCTACCCTCTACATATGCAGGACTTTAAAGTATCGGTGTGCATGCAGAGGAAAGGATTTAATACGATATGTAATGATTGGTTCTAAAGTCAGCTCCAAATAAGGTTGTCTTCCACTACATCTTTGGAACCCTGATATATTAAGAGTTTTTCATTTCTTCAGAGTTTGGGTACTCCAGAGGATCCTCTTGTACTCTGGAAATGCAGTCTGACCTTATCATATATTATAACTGCATACTTTTATGTCTATCTTTGACCTGTCTTCAAAATATTTACAATTACCTATAAGGATGGAAAGTGTTTCGGGATCTTTTATGGTTTCCATTGTGAAGAATGTTATGGATAAGTCAAGGTCACTTCTTAATGAGCATACAGATTTGTCAATTACTGACTGGTGTCATTCTTTTAGATCTTTACTTTCAATTATTGTTCGTGTGTCCCTCTTCATTCCTTTTCCTACATTGTAAAGCAAAGATAACAGTGTTGTGTTAACAAGTACAATTTATGTGATTTTAAATACTTTTGTTGAAAGTATGTAATATTCTTTTAAATGTAACATCCTTTCCTGTTCTTCAATAGCTCATCATAAAGTTCCATCTATCTCTCTGTAAGGATCCGTCCATACTGGATGTTTAATTGGTCAGGGATGCGCACACTGGCCAATAGAAACAGCACAGGGAGGGAGGAATGGTGAGTGCTGGGACCAGGACCGCAAGTGCACCTGCACCCTTACATGCGGGTCGCAGCGCCTCTCGCAGTGACAGCAGTAGGGGAGCCCGAGATACAGTTGCACCCATAACCCGATGTGTGGGTAGCAGGAATACCAGTATCAGTACCCCCCGTTCAACTCTCCCTCTTTTTTGCCTGAAGAACTTTTGCAGTAGCTTCCAGTCCAGGATATTGGCTTCTGGCTCCTAGGACCCTTCTTAAGTCCCGAACCCATTCCAGTCCACAAGAAAGTGATGTCTCCCCCTAATTGTTTTCATAGGCAGAGAGGCGACCCTTTGTGAAAAACAATTAAGGACTACAGGTTTCAGAATGGAGATATGGAAGGAGTTTGGGACGCGCATTGTAGGAGGTAGTAGGAGCTTATAGTCAACAGGATTGATTTGTAACAGCACCTTGGGGAAGGTCGGGGAAGGTCTTCTCTTTTTATCCGCTAGAGACTTCATACGTGCAGACTGACGTGTCTCACTCCAAATGGATGCTAAATAAAAAGTCGTAGACAGGAGAGAACGAGGGTGTTATCCATAGACTACATAAAACGGGGAGATGCGGGCAGAATTAGATTTAAGATTGTTGTAGGAAAATTCTGCCCATAGCAATAGACTGGACCAGTCACCTTAAAGTGCCGACATGAAGTGCTGCAAGTAAATACCCAAGACCTGGTTCAATCTTTCGACTTGACCATTTGTTTGTTGATGGTACACAGAGGGAAAGTCCAGTTTTAGATGCAGCTGAGAGCAGAGGGCATGCCAGAACTTCGACATGAATTGGACCCCCCGATCTGAGATGATATGCTGGGGAAGTCCGAGCAAACTAAAGATTCGCTGTAAAAAGAGGTTGGTGAGGCGTGAAGCTGAAGGCAACCCAGGAAGTGGCATGAAGGGATACATCTTAGAAAAATGGTCTGTGACAACCCAAATGACAGTGTTACTGAGGAGGGTGGAAGACTGGTGACTAAATCCACTGCACTGTGAGTCCAAGGACTATTCGGAATAGGAAAGAGTTGCACAAGCATGCTGGCTTGTGATGAGGCCACATAAAAAGACAATACTCAGTCCATATACATTAATTTTTGTGCTTTTTATAGTAAATTTTCACATACCTATACAGTCTCCGGGTTTTAACAATACTTGATACAGATGTAAAAGCCTGTGAACCATAAATGGAAGTCTCTTACATAATCAATGCGATACAAGGTGTTGATCCATAAAGCTGCAGATTAGTAGACTTCCATTTCTGCTGCTGCTGCGCTGTGAGAAAATGCTGCATCATGGCGGTTAGCTGTTGCACCTATTGGGTCTGCTGGATGATCTGTTGTATTTGCTGGGCGACCACACTGGACATCTCGGATAGCTGGCACCTTGGCAGGATCCATGGCCAAATCTTTCTATAGGGACCATAAGTAGTGTATCCACTGAGTCACCGCAAGCTGTGGTTAGAGATGGGCGAATTGATTCTAACGAAGTGAAATTCGTTTAGAATTTCAGGAAAACTTTGGTTCTGAACGAAGTCGAAGTTTGGGGGACTTCGCGTGAACGAAGTGTGCTTTTGATTGATAAAATAGCTGCGAGCACATGGCGTTACATGGGGCAAAGAACTCTGGGAGGAAGAAGGGAATAGCATACATGACATGTGCAGAGATGAAGCCAATCAGAGACCAGCGGGATTCTGTGACGTCACCGCACTATATAAGTCCGGGCGCGACGCTGGGAGCTCATACCGCTCTCACTGTACTGATTAGGGAAGGTGCTGCCACGGCTGTTAATGATATCTCTTACTAAATAACTCATTTTTATACAGAGATTTTTTGGGGGTGTCACAGCTTGTCTCAGAGACTGCTTCTCTTAACGTTCTAATTCTGATTTTGTGGGGTATTGGAACTGAAGTCCAGTGTGCATCCAATGCAGCTGCATAACATTTTAATGCTATCTGCTCACAGCACATTGAATATCCAAGGGTTATCGAAGCCTGTTCCTGTTGTATTCGTTTAAATAAACAGCGTTTTTACAATCCAAATACCACTTCATTTTTGGTTGCTCAATTCTTTTGCGCAATTTACATCCCGGGGTTAATTAAGCATTGTTCTGCTGTTGTGGTGACGAAAAGAAACAGTCTTTTTCAAAGCCAAAAAAGACATTTTTCCTGTAGCATAATTCATAACCGAAGGTTAATTAGAAGTTTTTTCTCTTGCTGTGTTCCGTAAAATACACGCCATTGTAACACGCTACAAGCTGGTAGTTGTTGGTTGCTCAATTCTTTTGCGCAATTTACATCCAGGGGTTAATTAAGCGTTGTTCTGCTGTTGTGGTGACTAAAAGAAACCGTATTTTTTAAAGCCAAAAAGACATTTTTCCTGTAGCATAATTTATAACCTGAAGGTTAATTACGAGTTTTTCTCTTGCTGTGTACCGTAAAATACACGCCATTGTAACACGCTACAAAGCTGGTAGCTTTTGGTTGCTCAATTCTTTTGCGCAATTTACATCCAGGGGTTAATTAAGCATTGTTCTGCTGTTGTGGTGACTAAAAAAAAGTCTTTTTCAAAGCCAAAAAAGACATTTTTCCTGTAGCATAATTCATAAGCGAAGGTTAATTACCAGTTTTTCAGCGTGCTGTGTACCGTAAAATACACGCTAATGTAACATGCTACAAAGCTGGTAGTTATTGGTTGCTCAATTCTTTTGCGCAATTTACATCCAGGGGTTAATTAAGCGTTGTTTTGCTGTTGTGGTGACTAAAAGAAATCGTCTTTTGCAAAGCCAAAAAAGACATTTTTCCTGTAGCATAAATCATAACCGAAGGTTAATTACAAGTTTTTTTCTTGCTGTGTAACGTAAAATACACGCCATTGTAACACGCTACAAAGCTGGTAGTTTTTGGTTGCTCAATTCTTTTGCGCAATTTACATCCAGGGGTTAATTAAGCGTTGTTCTGCTGTTGTGTTGACTAAAAGAAACCGTCTTTTTCAAAGACAAAAAATACATTTTTCCTGTAGCATAATTCATAACCGAAGGTTAATTACAAGTTTTTCTCTTGCCGTGTACCGTAAAATGCACGCCATTGTAACACTCTACAAAGCTGGTAGTTTTTGGTTGCTCAATTCTTTTGCGCAATTTACATCCAGGGGTTAATTAAGCATTGTTCTGCTGTTGTGGTGACTAATAGAAACCGTCTTTTTCAAAGCCAAAAAAGAAATTTTTCCTGTAGCATAATTCATAACGAAGGTTAATTACAGTTTTTCTCTTGCTATGTACCGTAAAATGCACACCATTGTAACACGCTACAAAGCTGGTAGTTTTTGGTTGCTCAATTCTTTTGCGCAATTTACATCCAGGGGTTAATTAAGCGTTGTTCTGCTGTTGTGGTGACTCAAAGAAACCGTCTTTTTCACCGGCAAAAAAGACATTTTTTCCTGTAGCTTTAATTCATAACCGAAGGTTAATTACAAGTTTTTCTCTTGCTGTGTACCGTAAAATACACGCTAATGTAACATGCTACAAAGCTGGTAGTTATTGGTTGCTCAATTCTTTTGCGCAATTTACATCCAGGGGTAATTATAGCGTTTTTTTTGCTGTTGTGGTGACTAAAAGAAATCGTCTTTTGCAAAGCCAAAAAGACATTTTTCCTGTAGCATAAATCATAACCGAAGGTTAATTACAGTTTTTTCTCTTGCTGTTTAACGTAAAATACACGCCATTGTAACACGCTACAAAGCTGGTAGTTTTTGGTTGCTCAATTCTTTTGCGTAATTTACATCCAGGGGTTAATTAAGCGTTGTTCTGCTGTTGTGGTGACTAAAAGAAACTGTCTTTTTCAATGACAAAAAAGACATTTTTCATGTAGCATAATTAATAAACGAAGGTTAATTACAAGTTTTTCTCTTGCTGTGTACCGTAAAATACACGCCAATGTAACATGCTACAAAGCTGGTAGTTTTTGGTTGCTCAATTCTTTTGCGCAATTTACATCTAGGGGTTAATTAAGCATTGTTCTGCTGTTGTGGTGACTAAAAGAAACCGTCTTTTTCAAAGCCAAAAAAGACATTTTTCCTGTAGCATAATTCATAACCGAAGGTTAATTACAAGTTTTTCTCTTGCTGTGTACCGTAAAATACATGCCATTGTAACATGCTACAAAGCTGGTAGTTATTGGTTGCTCAATTCTTTTGCGCAATTTACATCCAGGGGTTAATTAATCGTTGTTTTGCTGTTGTGGTGACTAAAAGAAACCGTCTTTTTCACCGCCAAAAAATACATTTTTCCTGTTGCATAATTCATAACCGAAGATTAATTAAGCCTTTTTGTGCTTTTACATTCAGTAAAATACACAGTGTTTTTAAACGATACATAAAAGTAAATTTTTCCTGGCCATTTGTGGAGCGCAATTTATATCCAAGGGTTACCCAAGCTTGTTACTGGGTTCATTTGGAGTCAAATACAGGGTGTGTATTTATCATATACAGATAGCTTCATCAAACAGTGTCTGTACATTTTAGAACAAACAGTATGTCAGACAGAGAGGTGGCAGGCTCTTCACCTGTGAGTGGCAGTGGCACAAAATTCCTGGAGCAGGCCCAGGTCACAGCACAGCAAGGGCACATCGCAGCAGGAGTCACTCGGTGAGGCCACAACTGCCGCTGTCATCTAGCAGCCGTGTGCTGACCAGCAACCCAAGGGCTCTTGATTGGTTGACTAGGTCATCCACTTCCTCCCAGATGACATCTGACAACCCCACTCAAGAGTCGGTGGGAACGTCAGACACAACCCTTAGTTGGCATGGCCCGGGAGAAGGTCAGCGGCCCTCACCTGTCCTCAACCCGCTTCTGTCCCATCCGGTTCCCTCAGCCAGAGATCTACTATGTGGTCTGGGCTCAGCGCCACTATATAGCGAGGATGAACAATTTGAGGAGGGAGAACTAATGGCTTGTGCCGAGCCAAGATGGAGAGTTCCAAGCCGTAATTTTTTTTCCAAAAAGGCAGTACCAGCACTTCATAAATATGTAGAACAGAAAGTCCTTGAGCTTATCGGTTTGTTCCAAGGTGCATGGCAGTGCAGCCGTCTGGAGCTGTAACTACGGTCAGGGCCAGTACATGTCCTTTACGGCCCACTGGGTGAATGTGCTTCCTGCCCAGGCACACCAACAACTTGGACAGGAGACGGCGCTTTCTCCTCCACGTTGTCAAACTGCGACTCCTGCGCCAATGTCTGCCTCCTCCTCCTCCACCACCACCATCATCTCTGCCTCCACAAGTACTGCTCCATCATACCACATGTGTAGGGCACAGCGGTATCTCGCAGTTCTACACCTGGCTTGCCTCGGCGAACGAAGTCACACAGGGGAAGAACTGCTCCGCGTCATGCAGCAAGAAATCAATGTGTGGCTTTCTCCACGCCAACTGCAATTCGGAACCATGGTGACAGACAACGGGAGTAACATGGTGTTCGCGCTGCACCGAGGAGGGATGGTCCATGCGCCCTGCATGGCGCATGTGTTCGATCTGGTTGTGAAAAGGTTCCTGAAGTCTTCCACCGATCTTCAGAAGATTCTGAAAATGGCCAGGAAACTGTGCATGGGACTTCATCTATTCCTACAAAGCCAAGAACACCCTCCTCGAATTGCAGCGGCAGAACGGCCTCCCCCAACACACTCTGATATGCGATGTTTCCACCTGTTGGAATTCCAGCCTGCACATGTTGGACCGACTGTATAAACAGAGAAAGGCTATTAACGATTTTTTGATGATCCAGGCGGATATGAGTACTCCCCTGTGTAACTTTGATGTCAGTCAGTGGCAGCTCATGCGTGACACCTGCCGTTTGTTGAGGCCATTCGAGGAGGCGACGTTATATGTCAGTCGCCAGGACTACGGGATGAATAACGTCATTCCACTGCTTCATGTCCTGGAACAGATGCTGAAAAATCTGTCTGGGCAGGGGACTGGAGACGTGGCGACTACATCTCGCGGCCACATGAGTCCGGGGTGGACTGAAATGGAGGAGGAGGAGGAGGAGGACATTGGAGCAGAAGCATTGTCTGGTGAAATGAGTGGATTTTCTACCCATGTGATAAGAGAGGAGGAGCAGGAGCAGCTGGAGGAGGTAGATGGAGATGAGGAAGATGAGGCAGATGACCCTCAAGCACCGTGGCAGCATACAGTGGAGATGGAGGCAGGGAGCCCCTCGGAGTCACTTGTGCAGATGGCCCGCAGCATTCTGATTTGCCTGGCTATTGATAGCTGAATAGTCAGCATCCGGCAGAGGGATGACTTCTGGCTCTCCACCCTATTGGACCCTCGCTACCGGTCCAAAATGGGAGCCTTTTTCCCAGGTATTGAGAGGAAGGACAAACTCAAATACTATAGAGAAATCCTCTGTAGTCAGTTGGCCGCTGCCTATGTGCGGCATCGTCCCTCCTCTGACAGGTCTGACCGGGGGGTTCTTCAGCGCTCTACCAGCTCCATCAGCAGCAACCTAAGTCTGGAGTCACTGGTGAGCAGCTTCCTTCACCCGCCTAGTGAGGAGGGCAGTCGCCAGCAGCAACAGCAGCAGCAGGACCTGGAGCAGACCCTGAACCAACAGGTGGTGGCCTACTTGGACAGCACTCTGCCACCCCAGTTAGAAGATCCGCTGGACTACTGGGCAGCCAAACTGGATGTGAGGCCGCAACTTGCCGAGCTTGCAGTGGAGAAGCTGTCCTGCCCGGCCAGTAGTGTGGCATCAGAGCGGGTGTTCAGTGCGGCGGGGGCCATCGTTACCCCAAGGAGAACCCACTTGTCCACGGGAAATGTGGAACGACTGACCTTTGTCAAGATGAATCAGGCGTGGATCGGCCAGGATTTTCACACACCAATGCCTTAGGCGTCAGACTACATCAGCCATGACACCTCACCCAAACTGTGAGAAATGAGTCTGGGTTCAAACTACCTGCCTTAGCCACTATTCTGATGCCGCCACACACCTGATGCCACACATCTGCTCACAGTTTCTCCATCTGCCACCAACCAACTCTACCAGGGACTGGAATTGCCACCCACCTCCACACTCTGTCATTGTGCCACTCTTTGACCTCATGCTGCTGCTGCTGTTGCTGGTGCCGTGACATCCACACTGTGTCATTGTGCCACTCTCTGACCTCATGCTGCTGCTCCTGCCGCCGTCACCTCCACTCTCTGTCATTGTGCCACTCTGTGGCCTACTCCTGTTTTTGCCACCTCCAGAATGTCATTGTGCCATTGTCTGACCTCATGCTGCTGCTGCCGTGACCTCCACACTGTGTCATGGTGCCACTCTGTGGCCTATTCCTGTTTTTGCCACTTCCAGAATGTCATTGTGCCACTTTCTGACCTCATGCTGCTGTGGCTGCTGCCGTCACCTCCACACTCTGTCACTAATGTTGCCACCTGAGCTCTCAGCTTGTTTTTTTCCAGCTTTCACTGCCATGACTTTATCAGGCTACATTCCCGCTTGAGTTTTTTGGTCAGTTTTGCCCTCTTAAGTGCCCTGGGAATTTTATACTGAAGCGATTCTAAGAGTAGCGGCAGTCATGTGCGTGTCATACTAAAACACATCATTGTATAAAGACCAAACCAAGCTCCCTCTGCATATTTAAGCATGGCACAATGTTCTACAGCACTCTGCGGGCTCTGTGCAGCCTGGAAATAGCTGTTTTTTAACACGATTCGCCCCGAAGTAATTCGGACCGAAACAAACGTTGTCAGAAAATTCGGTGAAGACATTGAATCGAATTTTTGAGAAATTCGCCCATGTCTAGCTGTGGTGTAAGCCGCACCAAGGGAGCAGAGCAAGGGGAAACTTTTGGGTTTTTTCATCAGAGCCCGCGCACGCCAGCCTGCTTTGCGGGGGGCTTGATGAAAACGGTGCCCCTGGAAACTTTCCCTTTTAGTAGTGGCCGGGTAAAAACTAGTACAAAATTTCGAGAAAGTCAAAAGTCAGGGACACAGGAATCAGAGCAGGTGAAAAGAATTGTAATTTAAAAGAAACAAAAAAAAGTAAGTCGGTAAACCGGCAAAGGCAAGAAACTTCAGGAAAAACTTTTTTCATAGGTAATGGCACAAAAGACCCGCGGGGAGGTAAAGGGAATGCTGGGTAATGTAGGGCGCCCCAGCAATTACCCAAATTACTGGCACAGGGGCCCCTTTTTAAATGTTGTTACAGTGTGGCTTGAGGAAGGGGGGACGCAGACCGGCCAACAAGACAGCACAGGGTGAGAAAGGTGAGTAAGCAGGGCGGGGAAGGGTTGGCGAGTGCCCCCACGTCCTGGCATGGGGGTCAGGGGCCCCACTTGCAGGACAGCATATAAATCCAGGGGTACGCGTGCTCCCGCGCCCCAAAAGTTGGATCACGCAAGAATCCATAACAAAGGGTTTAAAATTCACCATCTTATTAAATTGATATAATAATCCTTCGTTTTCGAGTAAAAATCGGTTGAAGAATATAAATTTTCCCGAGTCTTTTGAAAATCCACCTCAAAAACATCCAAACCGTCTAGACTACAGCTCGGATTTTCTATTGAGGTCTATGGGGATGGTTTACAGTTGTTTTCCACAGTTTTTCAAAATCAGAAAACCACACCATAAACCAATTATAAATCCTGACCGTGTAGACGTACCCTTAAAGGGGTTGTCTCACTACAATGATTCATCTTACCTCAGACCTGTTTTCTTAGTTTCACTTTGAATTGGGGGCGTTTTTTGGCTTCCACTGGGCTGAGTAGAACCAGGTCTTTTTGCTATAGTAACCGTGTGGCACCCTATCAGGTAGAAGGTGTTTGAAAACGAAATTTTTGATGTATGATAAAAAATTACTGTAGACAGAAAACCCCACCACAATTTAACGGTCAACCCCCCCATAAAAAACAATTTTGAATTTACAGAATAGTGGAAGAAGGGCTGTCATTAGGCACACTTAGCCAACAACAGGCAGATTTCATCAAAAGAGACAAACCAGTAATTCCAATACTCTGTGCTTTTGTGTATTTTCGGTACAACATAGTCGAGCCACCAATGAGACCAATTGTCTCTGGCATTGGCTCATTGTCCGAGCAACTGTGTGAATGGATAGAACATTCTAAAACCCAATTGGTCAAACTGAAAAGGGATTTGCAAACCCAAAACAGTGTCAAGGGGCACACCAAACAAAGCAAGAAAGACATTGTTGGATCATGTAGTTAAAACCCTATCACATGTATTCCCCCCAGATTCCCCTTCTACAAAAAAATTTCATAGTTGAGGTTTTATATTTTTATGACACCAAATTACTTTTTTGTTGTAGATCTTTTTCTGCATCCAGGGTGTCTCAATGGGGGGCCCAAATATTCCCTCACTGGCCAGTCTTACAATGTGTGGTGGGGAGGACAATTATATTTACACAGAAAATCAAACCTTTTTCATGTATTTTGGGTGGTACGGCGATAATTGATGACCTCCTAATTTTATGGGGGGGCGATGACTGCCCTTTCCCCCCTTCATCTCTTATCTGAATAACAATCCTTTTAACCTTTCATTCACCTATATCATGCATAAATCCACCATACAATTTTTTAATTTTAAACCACAGGGTAAACTCAGTTTATTTAAAAAAAAAAAAAATTTTGAAAGGCCCACAGGTAACACTATTCTGCATTTCAACAGCTTCCACAAGGGGCCCCCACAAAAATATTCCCTTGGGGAACTCACCGTCCAACGCAACTGTAGTTTAATATGGATTTTTTTAAACAGAAGCCTCTAAAAATAGCACAAGATTACACTGAGGTTTCCCAAAAAATGGTCTTCTTGCTAGTGCGGCAAATAAGGTCCAACACAAACACAGATCATCGCTGTTGCATTCTAGTCGTGACAATAAAAGACGAAACCAGACGCCCACTCTGGTGTTAGAGTACAATAAACAATTTAATGCCATTAAGCACATAATTCATAAGTACTTACCAATATTACGGGGGAGGGGGTGACCCATGGACTCTTTTGCCAAAATATCAAATTGTTCCAGCAGCACAAACCCCAGGTCAAAAATTTTACCACAATTGTTGACTCAAACCCATGCAATATAGTTCCACCTGGATGTCATGCAGGGGCTTTTTCAAATGTGGTTTTTCGTCCCGTCATCGGGACTTTTGCCATTCCCAAATAAAGAATTTGAAAACACTGAGGGAGATAAAAAGTTCACTATAAAACAATTTTTAAACTGCAACACAGACCATGTTGTTTACATGGCAACCTGCATTACATGTCCTATGCATTACATAGGCAGTACGATAAGAAAATTAAAAAACCCCATTCATGGAGCATGTCAATGACTTTCACCAAAATTCAATAGAAACAAAAACAGGGCCTTACGAAAAAATTTTATACAGTGTCATAATTATGATTTTTGGGTCATTAAAAAAATTAAGGGTTTTTAGGGGCAAGAAACCCCTAAAAAGGGGTGACATTTTTGGCATTTAAGAGATTGGGGGGCATATTGGACCCTTATGTTTTTTAAAACAGTGACCCCACAGGGCATGAATATCAAAAGAGAGTCATTGTGTTATTATTAATGTGATGCTTCCCCTTCCATCCATGTATTTAAAGTCATCATCATGGTAACAAATAATAACTATCAATATCATATCTTGTTTCTAAGTTTCATTTCTGTACAATACATGATTTTATATTACTGATGACATCATTTTCCTTGCTTTAACATACCTTGTGCTTTTCTTGCTTTCCTATTCGCTTAATTTAAAGGCTTTTACTTTAGGGGATGCTTGCCCTTTTTCCCCCTTTGTATACCATTATGCGCTTGCCATGTCCGCCGTGACGCTTTTGATTTTGTAATTTTGGAACATGGCGGACGCTACACATACTGTACATGCTTTAGGGGGTTTTAAGTACATTATTTTCCAGCTAAATTTTAATTTTAGGTAGGGATTTGGGTTGGCACTTAAAATGCGAAAGGAATAGGCAATATATATATACACCTTTATGTCATTTTATTTTGTATCGCTATGAGTAAGGGCATTATTTTCACGCCCGAAACGCGTTAGCGTCTGTCCAGCTCTCATGTCACTCTGGCTGTCAGGACACGTTGCTACATAAGTAGGTGCTGGTTTTTAACCATATTGCAATAAAAGTTGGATATTTTATATATTATTTTGCCGTGGTGGTGCTGGATTACCCAAGAATCTGAGACCGGCCAACAGAGACAGCACAGGGAGTGAGAAGAGGTGAGTAAGCAGGGCGGGGAAGAGGATTGCAAGTGCACCCACGTCCTGGTATGTGGGTCATGGCGCCACTTGCATGGACAGCAGTATGAGATCCAGGGGTACGCGTGCTCCCGCGACCCAAAGTGTGGATCACGCAAGTATCCATAACAAATGGTTTTCAAATTCAGCCATCTTATTGAATTGAATAGTACAATAATCCATCGTTTTCAGAGTGAAATACGGTTGAAGAATATACATGTTCCGGGTCTTTTGAAATCCTACCTCAAAACATCCAAACCGTGTAGACTACAGCTCGGATTTTCTATTGAGGTCTATGGGGATGATTTACAGTTGTTTTTCCACAGTTTTTCAAAATCAGAAAACCACACCATAAACCAATTTATAAACCTGGCCGTGTAAAACTACCCAAAAAAGGGGTTGTCTCACTACAAATTTTCATCTTACCTCAGCCTTTTTTCCCCTTAGTTTCATTTTGAATTCAGGGGTGTTTATGGCTTCCACAGGCTGCAGAGAAGCCGGGTCTGTAGCTATAGAAACCATGCTCCCACCCATGGGATGATCAAACGGGTCTGTAGCATATTGACCTGGGAACGATGCGAAACTAAAAGGGCCCAGTCCACTGAAAATGAAACGCAATTTTTTTCCTTTAAATTATAGGGTAAATTCCAATTAAGTCCGTGAGGGAACATAAGATAAAATTTATCCAACATCTCTAAGATAATAAAACCCTTTATCCCGACGTGTTTCCCCCCTCCATATTATGGGGTTCATCAGGGGGACTCCCAGGGGACGTCCCTGACTCAAAAGTAGTCCCCTCGATATTAGTGTTGAGCGTTTTTTATCGACAAAGTTGAAATCGGCAAGGTTTTTATGGTAATCGAAATTTAATCATGCGAAAATTAAGGGTTAAAATCTGTGCATCACTTTTAAATCGCGCCTTTTTGGGCCTTTTCCTGAAATTTTTGGGGCGGCCACAAATGAGTTACAGAATAGAGCGGTGAGAGTGTGTGCACGTCATGATGGATGTGTATGGTTGCGATTGGAGGAAAAAAAAAATACCCTGTTTTTCATAGAACAGCGTTTCCTGTTTCACCTCATGTCTCTCCGCGTTTTATAGGGTAGGACCCCGGTTCTGCCTGTGGCCAAAAAAGCTCAGCGAAATTAGTCTATTTCTGCACAGGGGAAACCCTACATTGCTGGTCCTTCCAATTTAAATTAGATTAGAGATTTTAGATTTTATGTAGTTTGTAAGAATTTTTAAAACGATCTACCCGTAAATTACGGCGGGGGAGCAAGGGGGGGGCCCCCCCGGGGGGAACACAGACAAGCCATTTATAAAGAACACTGGATAAAATTCACCCGACTTAGGTAGACATTGTGTGGAATATCTTTTTATTAAACAGTTTGCATTGAAAAATTTCCCATATTGGGCACCTGAACTTATATTGGATACACTAAATTTTTTAGCAAATGCAGGTTCTTTGTTTGCTGAAAAAGCATTTTATTTTCAGTATACATTTCAGTGGTGTTCATTTTCAATTTTACCCATTACACCTGTGATGTTGATATATCCACCTTGCGTTAAATACAATCCCGCAATCTTGAAGTCAGACAGGTTGTTTTTTTGCCAAAAAACCTTTTACGTACGAAAACACACAGTTACGGGGTTTTTTTACTTTTTTGCACCCAGCCACTGTTTAATTTACGCAGAACACGTAAATCTTAAAACAGCAATTCATATTACCACAGGGGAATTGAAAGGTGCAAAAAAAACCGTTTTTTATATCAAAACATAACAGTTCCGGTTTTTTTGCTTTTTTCCACCCAGACTGTTCTTTATGCATCATCTACGAAACTTAAAACAGCAATTCTATATTC
>JAODAL010042494.1:0-34767 GCA_025379985.1 Phyllomedusa bahiana | reverse complement strand
AAAAGAAGTTAGGGGAGGAGGTGCAGATTTTTTGCCCCAAAATTTTCGATTTAGGGGGAAGATCTAGAAGAAAACAAAAAAATTAGAGGTTTCCGGAATCAGAAAATACGTGCATTTTGGCCTTTTTTAAACAGATCTTATGGCAGTTGTCTCCCCAATCCCTCCCAAATGTTTTTGATTGAAGAATTCCCCAACTTCCAAAACCCCAAAACTTGCTGCTCAATCCCAAAGAGATGTATCCCAGAGTCCATTTTTAAAGATAAAAGATGAGTTTCTAAAGCACTAAGGGGTCATCCTTACTCCCAGATGTTTTGCCAACCCTTCAATTTTTCCGACCTTAGATGGCACTGCTTAACGAAAGGAATTTGTCCTTCCCCAAAAATCTAGAATCATAACATCAGTTACAGATTGGGGTTTTCCGATGAAATAATTGTGAAAAAAGATGGCCCTTCAAACAGCAACTCACCAATAAAACAAAAACTCCTCTTGCCCCGAATTTTTACCAAACCTTTTTGTTACCTCAAGAAAGGGGGACTGCCGCCCAAAGCCTTACACAACTTTGGTCGAAAAAGTACAACCCAAACCTCGCCGAACGCTTGGTTTCTGAGTCCTACAGTCACCTTGAGCCCTTTGGGAGTTTTCCCACAGGGGCTGCTTGTCTTGATAGTCTTGTGTTCCAACCCCTTGGGTTAGTACCTTCTTCAGGTTAAGGAAATAGATTTCCCCCTTTGTTATTTCCATTTTTCCGGGAAATATTGTTCATTTCTGTTTTTTGGGTGTGTAAGAAAACACTTGTTGTCTTTTTACATTTCTTGGTTCAATTTTTGATTTGTTTCCCCAGATTGTACAATATGAGAGATTTGTATTTACCTACTTATTTCACCCCGAGTAGCTTACTCCCCCTAACTTTATTCCTCTTAAGATGGCTTTTTAAGTTTTTATCACTAACGGAAGGGTCCCCAACTCACCATTTAAAAAGGTCATTTTTGGGGAAGGAGGTTTTTAAATCCCGTGCGCGGGTGTGTTTCAAAAACACATATTAAAAAAATCAGACTTGTTTAGACTCAAAATAGATTTCCTTATGCTTTCCCCCAGCATGGAGTCAAAAAAATGTGGGGTTTCTATATTTGCAAAGATTCCCATAGCTTTCATTCAACCCTTCCCTTTTTAGATACAAAGGGCCCAATTATCATTTTTCAAGTACCTTTACAAGTAGGATTTAATAGTAGTGCTATATGCTCCAAACAATTCAGTTTTTCCCTTGTTTCTAAACTAAATTTTTTAAACCCAAAAAAAAACTCAGAGGGGAACTCAAAAGGGGGCAGAAATTTTAAATTTCCCTTGATAAACGCAAGATAGAATAAAACCCAACAAGTATACTCAGAATTTAAACATTATGATAGAGGGGAAAATGTGCATGGCCCTTGGCGGGACTCAGACCCCACAGACCTAGAATTCATCATACTCGTAGCCAAAGATTTTCATGCAAGACTTGACTACTTCTTACTCAACAGACAAGCGTTACAGCTGTTTCTCACTCTTGTTAGGTTTAAAAGGGACATGGCCCTGATCATGCCCCAAATTTTTTTTTTCGTGGGTTTAAAAAGGACAGTTTCCCCTCCCCCTTTTTCACTTCTCTCTGGACCCTTTAATCTTTTTTTATTAAAATCCCCTAAAGTTTTTCAAGAAATTTGGAAAAGGGCCCCTTTGAAAAATTATTTTTGTTATTAATGTCTCCTCCTTACCCAGCAAAAAATATTTTGGGTGCGAAACAAAAAGCATATATTTATGGGGCCCTTTTTATTTCCTTTCCCAAAAAGAAAAAAAGGGAAATTAAGAACGGAATTTAAACAAGGTCCTAGACAGAAATTAAAAAAACCTATGACACTCAATTTAAAACAAACCCATCTCAAACCAATAAAGATGACTTGAATCGACTTAAACAGCAGTTAAGTAACTTGAAAACCTAAAAAAATACAAAAACCAATTTAAAACAGACAAATTGGAATTTCATTTGAAAAAGAGATAACCCATTTAAAATTACTTGCGAGAAGATTAAAAAGCACTAAAACCCAAAAACCCCAAAATTTCCCTTTTCCTTATTCTTCCAAGAAAAGCAAAATTTGTGCCCCCACAGAAAATATCAAATTTGAATTTCCCTCCCTATTACATTTTCCCTATAAAATTTTAAAACACCAAAGCCCCTTTCCCAAATCAAAACGGCCCAAAAAAACTCCCATTGATATTTTTTCTTAATAAAGGGTCGCTTTTTCCCCTTTTAAAGGGAAAAAGAACAGCGGGCCTTTTTTAACCTCCCTATCACACTTTCAAAAAATTTTTAAAAATAAAAATTTAAAACAATTCTGAAAACAAACCCCCTTTGGACCAAAACGGTCTCACAAATGGTATTTTAAAGCTCTTCAATAATACGCTGCCCCCACATATGAGAGGCTTTTTAAAACTTATTGCTGAAAAAAGGGGTTTTCCCCCCCGGGAATGTTTGGGGGGGCCCAAAATTTCCACTTTTCCCCAAAGCCGGGGGAAACCCAACAGATCTGGTATCCAATTTTTGGCCCCAATTTCCCTTTCTAAACCCCTTGTTTATCAGATTTACCCAAGATCCTGGCCAACGGGCTCAGTGATTTACTCCTTTTTTATAAAAAAGACAAGTAGGTTTGTAAAAAAAAGACAAACAAGAGATGGAACAAGGCGTGTAATAGACTTTTACAGTTAGCACAAACTAAAAATTTCCCCATTGCCTCCTGTCCATAGACGGAAAAAAGGCCTTTGACATATAAATGGGGATCATGAAAAGGGTCTTTTTAAAAATTTTGGGTTTTCACTGCTCTACCCTTTCAGCAATAATTTTTGTTATTTCCTGTCCCTCAGCTAATTTTTTTGCTTCAGGATTTCTCTCTAAAGGTTTTAAAATAACTAGTTGGCGTTTGCTTTGGCTATCGAGATAAAAGCGATAGTCGGGGGCCCGCTATCGATAGGTTTTTCGATAGGGCATGATTATGGCGATTCCCATTAAAGTTAGGGAGGCAACAACACCTTCTTTATTACACCCAAACAAGGGGGAGAAGCGAAATTAACATCCACAACAGTCAAATGGATAGGCTACATCTTGGCAACACACTTGGTTATAAAAGTTACTTTTTGGACAGAAATCCCTGTCCCGGAACCAGATACCCCAAACCTGCTGACCCCCAATTTAAAAAGTGCCGCAAAAAGAGTCTTTCAACCACCATTTTTGTTTCAAAGGGCATTGCATACCTGTCCTGGACCGCAGTAGACCATTAAACCCGTCTGACCCCAGATTAAAAAAATGCGGGAAAAGGATCTGTTTTGTCGTATTTTTATGTTTTTTTGTAAATACACGGTATTTTTTGCACCCTTTCAATTCACCCGTGGGGACTATAGAATTCTGTTTTAAGATTTACGTGGATGCGCGTCAATGAACAAAGCTGGGTGCGCAAAAATCAAAAAAAAAGTACTGTTATTTTTGTATATACACGGTATTTTTTTGCACCTTTCAATTTACCTGTGGGATATAAATTTCTGTTTTAAGATTTACTGGATGCTGCGTCAATGAACAATGCTGGGTGGCAAAAGTCAAAAAACACGTAAACTGATTGTTTTTTTATATAAACGTATTTTTTTACCTTTCAATTACCTGTGGTGAATAAGAATTGCTGTTTTAAGATTTACGGGGAGCGCGCAATGAACAATGCTGGGGTGTGGGAAAAGTCAAAAAAAAAAAAGTAAATGTTATGTTTTCGTATGATACACGGTATTTTTTTTTTTGGGGCCCTTTTTTTAATTAACCTGGGTGAATATAGAATTGGGTGTTTTTAAATTTACGTGGATGCTCGCAATGAACAAGGGTGTGCAAAAGTCAAAAAACACGTAAATGTTTTTGTTTTGGGAAAATAAAAAGGGATTTTTGCACCTTTCAAATTTACCCGTGGTGAATATAAATTGCTGTTTTAAGATTTACGTGGATGCTGCTTTAAATAACAATGCGGGGTCCCGAAAAAGTCAAAAAAACACTAATGTTATGTTTTCGTTTTGATACACGGAAATTTTTGGAACAAAAAAACCTGGCTGACAAACAATTTGCGGGAATTGTAATTTAACTGCAAGGTGGATATATCAACAGTCACAGGTGAAAGGGGTTAAAATTAAAATGAACAAAATATTTAAAAGTTTTCGGGGGTTTTTAATAAAATTTGGAGTTTTGCACCCTAAAAAAGAAAACCTGCAGTTACTAGAAAGATGTTTACCCAAATTAAAAGTTCGGGCCCTCCCCCAATACCAGGAAATTTTTTAAATAGCAAACTGTTAATAATAAAGATTTTTCCCCCCTACAATGTCTACACTAAGTCTTGGGAAAATTTTTCCAGGTTCTTTATAGATAGAGCTTGCTGTTTTCCCCCCCGGGGTCTCCCCCCCCCCGCCCCCCTGGACTTTAAAAGCAGGGAGACTTGGGTTTTAAAAATTTCTAGCTTAAAATACTAAAATCCCCAAATCTTTTAAACTAACTAAATTGGAAGGATCACAGCTAAAAGTAGAGGTTTCTCCGTGCAGAAAAAAACTAATTTTGCTGAGCTGTTTTTGGGCCCCAGGGAGGCGCAGGTCCTATCCCCATGAGACGCTAAAAAGACACGAGGGTGAAACAGGAAACCGTTCTAGGTAAAACGAGGTCATGTGATTTTTTTTCCCGCCAAACGCAACCATACAACATCCCCCGTCATGAAAGTCGCACAAAACCCCACCCTGCCTATTCTGTTAAAACTGGTTTGGTCGCCAAAATTTAAAAGGGAAACGCCGAAAAAACGCGATCTTAAAAGATGATGATTAGGATTTTTAAAACCCTTTAAAATTTTCGCCCTGATCTGGAAATTTGATCACCCCTAAAAACCCCTTTTTGATTTTTAACTTTGTCGAAAAAAACGCTCAAAACAAAAAAAACTAAGGGGACTAACAAAGGGGCCCTTGTTTTCCTCTCATTTTTAATTATGCCCGAACCTTTAGCGGAAAAACAAATTTGAAAACTCCCCCTTTTTTAAAGGTAAATTTAAGATGGGGCAAGGGCAAAACCCCTAAAAGGTTTTGTTTGTTGCTGATGATATTCTAATTTTTTGTCAACAGCCGAGCTCTTCTATTCCTGCTCTTCTTACCCTGCTAAAACGATATGCCACAATATCATACTATAAACTTAATATTACAAAATCCATACTCCTACCCATTAACTGCCATCATTCATTAAGATCGAAATTGTCAGATATAGGCCTCCTATGGGCAGATGAGTTCGTCCCCTATCTAGGAATTAAGATCTATCCAAATGTAGAGGTTACAATAAAAAGAAACTTAGAAGATGTTTCTACATCCATCATGAAAGAAATCAATCGGCTTAATCAATTGCATCTCTCATGGCTGGAACGTATTAACCTTACCAAGATGCTTCTTCTACCTAAATACTTATATATTGCTAGATCTCTTCCATTTCTGTTTCCTGAGACTCTAATTACTAACCTACATCGTCTTATCTTACGCTTCATTTGGGGATCTAAAAGAGCTAGATTTCAAAACCAATACTTATACAGAAAAATGGCACATGGAGGTTTATCTGTACCTAATCTGTTGCACTATAATGTAGCTTCCATTCTTGAACCCCTATATTTATTCTGGAATGCTCCACATAACCATCACTGGGCTCGCATAGAAAATGCAATAGTCCTTAAGGGATCATTTAAGGATCATATGATAGCAATACTATTTGGAGACTCGCCTAGATCTTATAAATTATTATCTCTCTCACACACAGCCTTAGTCTGGCACAAATATATAGTGTCTAAACAAAAAATACAGTTGGACAAACTATCTTTTCCTTTATCAACATTGCAAATTATGTCCCCAGACATACCTATCTCTAGTTGGATAACATTGGGGATGCAAAAGATTGGGGACCTTTTCCATAATGGATACTTTAATACATTTGAAGATTTGACCCGTAAATTCTCAATCCCTAAACACCAATTCTTTTTATACCTTCAATTAAGGCACTGGGCTCAGACACACAAATGTCTATCACAGTCTCACATTGCCACACCTTTCTCTAATTTTCTGCTGAAAAAAACACGTAATATAAAAGGTTTATCTTCTGATAATCAAACATTATACGAAGTAGATCTTGATGTTAAACCTACCTATGCAATAAAATTGGAAGGTGAATTAGGCCTCTCATATTCGGCGGAGGATTGGATTAACGCGGCTAATGTGTCAACCAAATTTTCTAGATGTGCCAATCCTGTAGAGCTCTCGAGAAAAATTCACCTGCGATGGTATCTAACTCCAAATAGACTTGCTCATATTAGTGTCGGATATTCGCACTTTTGTTGGAGAGGTTGTGGCTTAAAAGGCTCCTTACTTCACAAGTGGTGGAACTGTCCATTAGTTAAACCCCTATGGCAAGATCTAGAAACACTACTAAATAAATTTTTCAAATGAACATTTAAATTACACCCTGGATTAGCAATTCTGGATTTAAGTTTTGAGGAGATACCTTATCACTTTAGAACAATACTTCTACACACTTTAATAGCAACCAAAAGTGTCATTGTCTTCCATTGGAAAACTCCCTACGCGCCAAGCATTAACGAAGTAATATCCAAATTAAATGGACAATGCCAATGTGAGATCTGCTTAATTACACCTCCCCATGCTTTATCTAAAATTAGGGACAATTGGGCACCATGGTTGCAATCTAGCTACTTTCACTAATATGACTTCTCTCCATATATTACTTACTGAGTAATTTCAAATATAGTTTTTCTAGGTGAACTATACATACAGCCTCTGAATGCAACTCTTGCAAGATTTGAATAACCTTATTTGATGTGATATGGCATGTGTTATTTTCTTTGTTGATTTTCTTCTTCCCCCGGTTCTACCCTCTCCTTTGTTTTCCTTGTTTTTTTTCCACAATGTTGTACACTCAATGCATACTCGTATTATACTTATGTACTGCTTTAATACATTCTAATAAAATTATTGCTGATAAAAAAAAAGTATAAATGTTTTTTATTTTAAAAAGTGTTTTATTGTGCAAAATTAGTAAAACATACATAACAAACCTATAAATTTGGTATTGGTGGAATAATATTGCCCTTCTGAATATAGTTAACATTTTTTCAAACCCAAAAGGTAAAGACCAGGCAAGCAAAAAATGAAAAAACACTTCAATTTTCACTCTGCAACCTCTATTGCACTCTAATTTTTAGGGTTGAAAATACTTAATATGCTTCGTGATGAATTACTTGACTGTAGTTTCAAAAATGTGTCACTTCTGGGTAGTTTTCACTGTAATGTTACCTTATGGCCCTACAAATGCTACATGATCTCCAAAAACAATTCCAACAAAAGCTGAACTATAAAAGCAAAATGGTGCCTTTTCCCTTCTGAAACAGGACTGCTGCTGATATAGCAGTCACAACTACATATGGTTAACAGCTGTACTTGGAATTAATTGCTTAACTTTTTGGGGGTGTTTTTTCTCCAGAGTTTCTTATGAAAATAAATTTTGACTTTAGGGCATATTCATTTTGCTTTGGTATCTCAATAACTCTGCAAACCTTAAATGATAACTCAAAAAAATTATAATAAAAAGGAGGTCCCAAAATCTAGTCAGTGCTCCTTTATTTCTGAGGGTGGGTTTTGAGTCCACATATGGAATATTTCTCAACGTTACAGAATCAGGGTAATAAATATTGATTTTTGTTTCTCCTTAAACATCTGCTATTTTGCAGTAAAATGGACTGAAGTGGAAAATATGTCAAAGGTAAATACAGTTTTTAAATTTTAGCTTTGCTTTAATTCTTTAATTCTGAACACCTAAAGGGGAAACAAACATCATACCTGTAGTTTTAAATTATTTAAAGGGTGCAGATTTTTGAAGTGTGGCAAATTTTGAGGTTAATTATGTATCAGTCTCTCAAGCCCACTTACAATCTAACTTGGTCTGTATAAACAGAATTATTTTTAAATTTAAAATTAGCTAGTAAGGTTAAAAACCTTGAAATACAGTGGGAAAAAAAGTATTTAGTCAGCCACCAACTGTGCAAGTTCTCCCATTTAAAAAGATGAGAGAGTCCTGTAATTGACAACATAGATAGACCTCAACTATGAGAGACAAAATGAGAAAACAAATCAAGAACATAACATTGTCTGATGTGGAAAGAATTTATTTGAAAATTATGGTGGAAAATAAGTATTTGGTCAATACCAAAAGTTAATTTCAATACTTTGTTATATATCCTTTGTTGCAAAGACAGAGGACAAACGTTTTCTGTAAGTCCTTACAAGGTTGGCACAAGCTGTTGCTGGTATGTTTGGCCATTCCTCCATGCAGATCTCCTCTAGAGCATGATGTTTTGAGGCTGTCGCTGGGCAACACGGACTTTCAACTCCCTCCAAAGGTTTTCTATGGGGTTGAGATCTGGAGACTGGCTAGGCCACTCCAGGACCTTGAAATGATTCTTTACGAAGCCAATCCTCCGTTGCCCTGGTGGTGTGCTTGGGATCATTGTCATGCTGAAAGACCCAGCCACGTTTAATCTTCAATGCCCTTGCTGATGGAAGGAGGTTTGCACTTAAAATCTCACCATACATGGCCCCATTCATTCTTTCATGTACAAAGATCAGTCCTCCTGGTCCCTTTGCAGATAAACAGTCCCAAAGCATGATGTTGCTACCCCCATGCTTCACAGTAGCTATGGTGTTCCTTGGATGCAACTCAGCATTCTCTCTCCTCCTAACATGACGAGTTATGTTTCTACAAAACAGTTGTACTTTGGTTTCATCTGACCATATGACATTTTCCCAATACTCTTCTGGATCATCCAAATACTCTCTAGCAAACTTCAGATGAGCCTAGGCAATGAAAAAGAAGAAGTTACAGGTCTGTGAGAGCCAGAAATCCTGCTTGTTTGTAGGTGACCAAATACTTATTTTCCACCATAATTTGCGAATAAATTATTTCCAAATCAGACAATGTGATCTTCGGGATTTTTTTTTTTTCTCATTTTGTCTCTCATAGTTGAGGTCTACCTAAGATGCCAATTACAGGCCTCTCTCATCTTTTTAAGTGGGAGAAATTGCACAATTGGTGGCTGACTAAATACTTTTTTTCCTCACTGTATGACAGAAGGTTTATATGATAATCTCAGCATAAAGCAGCAATATGATAAACATATACTAATAATGATAATAATCTTTATTTATATCGCGCCAACATATTCCGCAGCACTCATTGTTTAAATATTAACTATGTTTTGTGGTATGACTGTCTTGAAAAAAGTACAATGTGTCATTATCAAAAATTATGGAGAATTGGTTGGATAAGCAAATGCATCAAAAGTTATTTACACAAAAAATGATGCAATGTAAGATTTGAAAAATGGGGAATCATTCTAGAGGTCAGAATTGGCTTTGTGTGTCAAGAGAAGTGTTAAAGTTTACCTGTGACAGATGGTGGATCCTCCAGGTTGCTTCTAGGATTTGGCATAGGGCTACAGCAAAGAAAAGGATTTTCTGTCCCAGGTCATTACCTCTGATATAATCTCCAACCACAAGAGCTGATGTCCAAATACAGTACCATGATAGCAGTTAAAAGACATAGACAGACAGGAAACGAGTCTCGGCTGTATTCAAGTGAGGTCAGGAACAAAGCCAAAGGGCAGGGCAGACAGCAAACAAGTATTTAGATTAATGCAGTGGCTTAAGACAATACCAGGAATCTCAACACAGAATAGCTACCAAAAAAAAAAGCAGGGGCAAGACCAGATAATTAAAAAGGAGGAGGTTGCTTTAAGAAAACCATCAGGTTCTGGCATAGTTGGAGTAGATTGGCGGCTAACACTGTCCCTTTAAATACCAGAAAACCAGTGCATGCTTACTAAAAAGCAGCCACAGCAGACACAGACCATTGAGCTCATCCATGAATAGTAGGGACTTTTGGGACAAAATAGGAATGCAAAACCCTAAAAACTGGTAAAAAAACGTCCATATAAAAAAAAGCAGAATTCGGGAAAAAGGGATTTTCATAAGTCACATCAAAACAATGGAGTGCACAAAAATCATGCCAAACTTGACATGGTAACTTTAAAAAGGAAATTTTCTCCCTGTAACCAATGGGGATTTTAATATTTGAGACCAAACATCAATTTTTTTTAAAAAGAAAATTATAACGGGTCCATATCCGGAATAAACAATTACATGAAATTAAAATATCCTAATTTTTCATTTCAATAACTAATTAAAACAAATCCCCTTTTTTTTGGTGAATCTTTGGATCAAACCTTTTAAACTTTTTTAACTCCAAATTTTTTGTGAAACCCCCCAAAAAAAAAAATTCGGGAACCTGAACCAATGGTTTGTTAATTTATTCTTTGAAATTGACTTTTTTCAGATGTAAGTTTTTTTTTCTCTTTGGGAAAATGAATGCCATGAAAAATTACCAAGTTAAAATTAAAATTTCTATGTTAAGAATCCGGGGCCAGCCAACCCCTCCTCACCTAATGCTCGCCACTAATGTTTGTTTTGGGGCTTTGGGGGACAATCATCAACACAACGACTTCAACATGTCAAATTTGCAAAGGCAAAATTCGTTTATTTCTGTAGTGGGGGGGGCTTGAGTTGCCCCCCTATCATATGAGGAGGGCCCCTTTTCTCAGGGGGTTTAATTTTCATTTAACATATGGTAAATTATTCCTGCCTCTTTAAGAAGGAAAACACAAACCGCAGGGCGTAACACCGGGTAGCAGGGGTCTTCAAAGGGGGGGCCCCCCTGCGCTTGGGTGGGCCCCCAGGGCCTGCTACCCCGTTTCCGCTACCCCCGAAAATGCTGCTCCTCCCCCCATTTAAATTTAAACCCCTTCACTGCCAGCGGGGAGCCCCGGGGCCCCCAAAACCCTCAACCCCGGCCCCCCCCCCAGCTTCCCCCCCCCCGCCTCCTAACAAGGCCGAGCCCTTTGCCCTCTTGACCTTCCCCCCGCCGGCCCACTTGGTCCGGGGTGCGCTGCTTGATCACATCACCCAACCACCCCCCCCGCGCTATCGCAAGGCTGCAAGAAGGCAACCCCAAAGCGCCATCAGCTGGCCCCAAATGATAAGTTTTTCTTATTTTATCCCCCAAATGCCTCCCAAACCCCCATATGCCTGCCTAAGCCCCCCATATGCCGCCAAAAGCCCACATATGCCTCCTATACCCCCCATACTGCCTTACCCCCCCATATATCCCTGCCTATAGCCCCCCATATCCCTCCCCTATAGCCCCCCATATTCCTCCTTAAACCCCCCCCATACCCCAAAACCCCCCATATCCCCAATACCCCCCATTCCCGCCTATACCCCCCCTAGTCCCTCCAAATACCCCCCATTTCCTGCCTATAGTCCCCCCATAAAATGCCTGCTATTCCCCCCCCATATGCTCTTTAGCCCCCATATCCCTGCCTTACCCCCCCCAAAAACCTCCTATTAGCCCCCAAATTTTAACTGCCTATAGCCCCCCATTTTTCCTGCCTTACCCCCCCCCCCATATTGGCCTGCCTATAGCCCCCAAAATGCCTCCTATACCCCCCAAAATCCTGCCAATCCCCCCCCAAAGCCTTCCTATACCCCCCAAAAATTTTGCCTGCCTATACCCCCCCATATCCCCCCTCCTAACCCCCATATGCTGCCTATAGCCCCCCAAAATGCCCCCCTATGAGCCCCCCATATCCTCCCTTACCCCCAATGCCTCCATACCCCCCAAAAGCCTGCCTATACCCCCCAAAACCCTGAATAGCCCCCATAACCCTGCCTATAGCCCCCCCATATCCCTCCTAACCCCCAATGCCGCCTATAACCCCCATATCCTGCCTATAGCCCCCCATATGCCTCCTAACCCCCCCAATCCCTACCGTACCCCCCAAGCCGCCTATACCCCCCCCAAAATCCTACCGAACTCCCCCATATGCCTCCTAACCCCCAAAACAAAAAAAAAATGCCTGCCATGCCCCCCCCCCAAATGCCGCCTATAGCCCCCAATGCCCCCCCTTAAGCCCCCATTATCCCTTCCTATAGCCCCCCATATGCCGCCTTAGCCCCCAAATGCCTGCCTTAATATTCCCCCCCTTGCCTGCGGGGCCTATACAGCCCCTAACCTGCCTCTTATACAGCCCCCTATTGCCTGCCTGCCTTACACCCCCCTATTACCTGCCTGCCTATACAGCCCCCATATCCCCTCTACACCCTAAATCCTGCCTAAACCCCCACAATTCGCCTGTATACCCCCACCCTACCTATTATGGCCCCTATAGCCCACCTAACCTCTGTCTACCTGTAGGCCCTAACTACCTAAACCCTGCCTGCCTATATGGCCTCTATTGGCTACCAAAACCCTTTCTATTTGGGGCCCCAATATCCTATCTAACCCCGCCTGCCTAAATGGACCCCATTAGCCAGGGGGGAGGTGCTGGAAAAGTCAGGATTCTAAGATTTTTTGTGTCTAAATCTGCGGGGGACAAGTGTCGGGAGATGTCATCATGAGGCGGCTTACCATGCAGAACAAAAGAGAAAGCAACGACGGTCAAGAAACTCACCTGTGAGTCAAAAAGAGTAACTGCCTAACACTTAAATTTCTGCACAGGCTGTGTACCTGCGTTACCACTATATGGACATTTAAAAGGTGGTTATTTTACAGTCTGCAGACCTGTTACCCTGTGTCTACCACTATATGGTCACTTATGGAGTAATATAAGCTGCGAGCCTGTGTACATTGGTGTCTACTTTTAAAGGTCACTTATGGGGCTAATATACAGTCCTGCAGAGCCTTGTACACTGGTTCTACCACTATATGGTCACTGTATGGGGGGTTAATACACCCCTCAGAGCCGTGACACAAAAATTACCATTTTAATGGTCACAAAATTTATTATATATTTTTAAAAATTAGACGTTTTTTGGTCTTTGTGTACTGATCAGTAATATTTTTGGGTTATTATTCAGTCACATGTGGTGTAATTTGGGGGTGGTTCTGGTGGTATAATCAGGTCCTAAGTAAACGTTTGGTAATGTGGTTTTGGGTAATGGGTTTTTGATTGTAGCAGTATAGGGATATGTTGGTGAGGTTTTTTCCCCCCTTGTATTAATCTACATATCAAACAGCAGTCCTGGTACATGGTCGTGGCGGGGAGGGGGGGGCATCCAAAAGTTTGCTATGGGGGGCCCCGGGCTTCTCTAGTTACGCCCCCTGGGAACCAGGAAGTGGAAATCTTGCTAAAGGCTAAAAGGCGGTGGTTTTTAACAAATAAAGGAGCAGTAAAAGGCAGATGCTTTTTTAGTTCATCCCCTGACTCTCTTACTTCATGAGGCCCTTTTTTAAACTGGCGATGGGGATCCCATAGAGTTCTGCTCTGTGAGTACAGACGCATCTCATATCGGGATACCAAAAAGTGTCTTAAAATTTTCCACATATAAGGACATACCCAGAAACCTGCACATTCATCCCTATCCATTACTAAATACAGCTGGGATGGCTGTCTAAAGACTTTTTTCCCAAAAAGTTTGATACAACGCAGTCATAACCGGGCCATAACGGGGAGGAAATGGGTCACGGGTTTGAGAACTTTCGGAAGCAACAGACATAAAAGATGACAAAAGAAAAAGAGCCTAATTTGCACTACTGGCACAGATTTTAGCCATTTACAGCCCCTTACCTGCTAAGACACTGACATTTTATACCCCTGCCCCCAAAAGCCCTAACAGATTTACTTCAACCCTAACAAAACATAGAAAAGCGAGATCAAGTTCAGTTTGCTAAACAGCCCCAAGAAAACCAGGGACACATATTTCACCCCTTTTAAGGGAATTTTGGCCGGGGGTTGCATTACTGTGCTGATGATAAATTTAACTCAAACATTTGTCGTGCACATCACCACTAAAGAACCAACCCTTTGGCGCAATTACCTCTGCTGACCTTCTCAAAAGGCCCTCCATAAAATACAGATAATCATCCACTGTGATGGAAAAGGGGGTGAAATTCCGGTGCACCCCTCCAACAAAAAGCTACTAAAGCTGAAACCCCTGAAACCAAAAAAAGTACCCCTGTTTGGAAAGCTTTCCACATGCAAATAAAATTCCAGCGTTAGGACAAACCTCAGCAATGCGTAAAGAGAACCATTTTGCAGCATGGGGCAGATCCACTACCCAAAAGTCTATAAAGGTCCCAAAAAAAGGCCCAAAAAAAAAGTCATACTCAGACTGCAGAGGAACATCTACCACAAGTGGGACATTTTATATTACTTCTACACCAAAATCCCCACGGGCACCCAAGCGTTTCAACCACTGTTTTTTAAAATGTATAAATTTTCACCATTGGTACAGGGGGGAAAAAGTGAAAATTAAGACAGTTTATCTATGAAAATTTCAAAACAGCCTTTTCCTGGAAAATGTTCAAACCCAAAAACTTCCCAAAAGGATCTCAACCCCATTACCAACCGGGGAAAATTTTAAGCAGAAAACAGCACAAGGGGAAGACACAGAAAACAAGTTTTTACATCTTAAAGGGCTCTGGAGGCTGCCTTTTTCCCCTACCACACTGCCCTGATACTGGGTCTCATTCAGATCATTCATACAATAACTGATCCACAAAAAGGATGTAAAACTAGATTTATGAATTTTTCCCCCTTTTTTCAGGGACTTGGAAAATTTAAGCTTTCAAGACATCTTCATGTGGATTAAAAATTTTCCATTTCACAAACCCACAGGTATTCCATTCCTCTGAAAAGAAAGGGGAAAAAGAACTTTTAATCTTTTAAAATGATAAATTTTTGAGATGTTTACAGGCCCCATCCATGGGTCCTCCAATTTTTTGGTTCCAAAACCCAAAAACTCGACCGGTAACTTTGTGTGGAACAAAACGCCGCCAAATACGCCATTTCAGAGAGAAAGACACATCCCTCCCACAATACATTAAAATTTTTTATTTACGAAAGGAGCAACTATCTTTTTTAAGCTGGACCTAAACAAAGGGTTACCATCACTAAACTGATCCAGATCCCAAACCTAACAACATTTTTACACATTTAGGCCTCAGGCGGTACAAACGTTTACAT
This sequence comes from Phyllomedusa bahiana, assembly GCA_025379985.1. Classification (NCBI taxonomy): domain Eukaryota; kingdom Metazoa; phylum Chordata; class Amphibia; order Anura; family Hylidae; genus Phyllomedusa; species Phyllomedusa bahiana. The sequence goes on along the minus strand of JAODAL010042494.1, from coordinate 19,609 downwards.
TTGGTGTTTGTTTACCGAAATCTTTCAGGTGCTATAAAAAGTGTGATCCAACATATTCCCAATGCTTTTAATTACATGATGACATTCTATTTATGGTAAAACCCAAGCTAACCACAATATCATTTTCATGAGTCTTTCAAAAGCTTCCATCGGGCTCACTCAAACAAAAGAAGGTGAATTTAACAAAACATCCCTTGGGGTTTTATGGGCAATTTTTTTCAGCGGCGGATCCCCCAAAAAAGGTACAGCATAAAAATGCCTCCATCCCAGAAGCAGTGAATTCCTCTTTCTTTGGAAGTCCAGTTACTGTGCTAATATATCCAAATTTTTCCACCATTAGTGCACCACTGAGGGGTCTCACGAAACAGGTGTGAATTCAAGTGGTCCCAGAGTGTCAAAACTCTTTGAAACAATTAAAAGGGAACGTGCTCCACAACTACCTTTGGCTTATTTTGACCCACTTTTCGACTGATTGATTGTTTGGGGCAAGCCGGGGGACTGGGGGCTATTCTAACGCAATAACTACCCAAAATCCAACCCTTCCATCATTGCTAGCCGCAAGCATAACAAATACTAAAAACGATACTCTCAGCCCGAAAAGGAAAACCTAGCTTTGTCTGGGGGTGAACACTTTCACTCTTTCTTTATAGCTCCTTCACCATAGTTTTCAGATCACAAGCACTCCTCAAATCAATTTTTGGGAAAACCCCGGCTAAGATGCCAGCTGAATTGAAGGTGGGGGGCTGCGACCAAGATTACAATTACACAATCTTCATAGCCTGGAAAAACAGTAAACCAGCTGACTACAATCCAGAAATCCCCAAAAAGACCAAACAGCACAGGCAACTGAACAAGACATCAACTTTTTCAGTTCATGCAGCCAAAAGGGACTTTCAGCTGATCAATTTGTGATGGGAACTGCAAAAAAAGAGCTTTTTCTTTAATACAAATTTTCCAAAATAGAAAATGCATAAACCAAAAAGAAAATTCCGATCGGACGAACATTAAGGAGCTGCAAATTCTCATGTGTCAAAAAGAACAACATCACTGAGGATCTCTTATTCTCAGAGGAACCCAAACTGGTGGTTCCCAAAAGGCCCTTTTGTACCCAAAGTAATACAGGTTGCTCATGAAGGGGCATTTGGAATTGTGGGACAAAAAAAATCAGAGACAAAGAGTGGTTCCCAAATATTGATTATTAGTAGAACACTAAAAAAACCTGCAATACGCCCCTTGTTTTCGCGCAGCAAACCTAACCCAATGTCCCTCTACCAAAAGGGTGTCTGGAGGAAGACGGGTTGATACATGGGGCCCTACCAATGGACAATACTCCTAATGGCAATTTTGAACAATTTTCCAGATATCCTACAATTGCATTTATTTGCAACTTCAGCAACCAGTGTCATACCAGAGTTGGACACTATTTTCTCAAACAAAAGGGATTCCAAAAATAGTCAAAACAGACAATGACCTCCTTTTTAAAGGAAAAACACGTACAATTTTTTGAATACCTTGGGTTCACTCATGAAAGATAACACCTTTGGCCACAAGCAAATGGGGAAAGGTGGAAAGATTTATGCCACCTTGGAAAGAAGTCAAAGCAGCCCTCTGGAGCTATACCACTGAAAGGCCCTAAAAAATTCCTACCAACTACGAAGTACCCGAACTCCAACACTAAGCGCTCCTGCCCCTCTAGTGTTTCCCCCGAATTCCCCAAACCCTTCCTGATGTCTTACCCATTTCCACTGCCAGCTGAGTCAACCATTTTGACCAACGACTTACACAACAAGCCAAAATGAAAAATATGCAGACAAAAAGACGGGCAAAGCCACTGCTTTTCGGGCGGGTGATACTGTTGTTGTTCTCGAAAGCCAAAAAAATAAACATTTCCAGCAATATCCAGCAGTATTTTTAAAGTAACAAACCAAGAAAGGGAAACTGGGGCAAGCTAGCGGGACGGACACTCCCTAACCAGGAATGCCCTCACATTTTTAAAAAAAACCAACAATGACTTTGATGAACTCCTCAACTGACGACGTGTTGATAGGGCAACTCTCAACAGAAGTAGCCAGCCCACAGTAACAGTGAACCGGGGACCGATGATACCTACCAGAGAAAAAGAGCCCCCCTAGACCTTAGGAGGTTTTCCAGGATCCTGGGAAATTTTATCAGATTTTATTCATGATTGTGAACTGCTTTTTCCCATGTTTTCCTCTGTTTTGTTGTTTTTGTTTTTTTCACCATAAAGGTAGGTTCCCACACAGGCTTAACTGCGGACTAATTACGTCCCGCAATTTCGCCGTTGGCCCCGGGGGGGCGGGAGCGGGGGGAACGGGGGGGCCGCACTTCGCCGGCCCCCTAGACAATCATTACTACGGCCGTATAGCCGCTAGAAAGGCATGTCAAATTATCCCCCGCCCTGCGGATTGCCGATCGGGGGAGAGGAACGTAATCCAAAAGTTTTCAGAAACTGTGGATTACCGTAATGAATGGGCCGTTTTTTACCCGTAAAATTTGCGCCGTTTTTGGCGTAATTAAGACCGAAAAACGGCCCATTTTAACCGTGTGAACAGGGCCCAACGTACAAATGTCAAATGAGGTTATTATAATATAAAAAATATATAAATATATATATAAAATATAAAATATATATAAAAAACAGGGGGTTAGTAACAACAGTAATATTCCTCCCTTTTAAGAGGAAATTACGAACCAGGGAAGGCATTGCTTGCTAGAGGCAAGGCTGGTGTGTTGTATTAAATGGGAGTGAGCAATAAAAGGCAGATGCGTTTGGATTTATCCCTGACTTCTCTTACTTCATGAGGACCTTACAGTCATTTCCATGCAAAACATATAATGTTACAGTTTGTTGTACATTTTTTTCCCCTTTCCCCCAGCTAAAAAATGGGGGAATAAGAAAATTTTTCCATACATTAAATGGGTTTTTTAAAACGTTTAAATTCATATATAAAAAAGGGTCATTTGGCTTGTTTTGGATGTTTTATTTTAAATGGAAAACATGGCAAAAACCATGTCAGATTTCTAAGGTGTGAATGGGGCCTAAGTCTAACATTCTCATAAAATTTGATAGCAAATTGTCAGTTTAGCTTGTATACATCAACTATTTTAAAAATACACAAAGGACTACACTTTTCAATATAAATGTATTTAAAAAAATAATTATCTCATCTGCCTGTTGCTTAAAGTATTTCACATTACGAACTTTATTTAGACCACAACCTTATAGATGTGCTTTAGCAGCCTTCATATGTGACTCTATACAACTATCAGGGGCGTAGCTGTAGGTGGTACAGGGGTAACAGTTGATACCAGGCCCTGAACCCTAAGGGTGTCCAAAGACTCCTCTGCCTCATAGAAAGATACCAGTATTAATAAATGGCACATGATTTGTGGGGGCCCTTCACTTAATTTAATTTGCACAGGGGGCTAGGACATATATATATATATATAATATAAAATTATAATATAAATATAAAAATATATATTAAATTTATATAATAAAAAAAATATATATATATTTAATTTAACATAAAAACACTGCTTATTGGATAACTTCCAATATCTTTTTCTTATATTTATTTTTCCCCCTTAAATTATAATAAGGGTAGGTAATTCATAGCTCCCATTGAGACTATATTACCGCACTTTCCCAGATGCATATTGCACGCCGGAGAAAGAATGACAGGAAATGAGAGCAATGGAACCTGCACAGAACATTTTACAAGTACACAGCCAGCAAACTTCTAAAAAAAACCCATTGTATACATGCCACGGGTACCACTGCTATACCTTGTCCCCAACCCCTTTACTCTATGCAGGGGGGCAATTTAATTTTCTCATGAGGCCACATATAAAATTTGGAAAGGTTTTAGGGGCCAACTAACAAAAAAAAAAAAACGGGTGAATGGGAAAAACCGTTTTTTGGGGTTTATTTTTTGTGGGAAATCCTCTGTGATATCAAAGACACACCTTTTTGTGGTCATAAATTCTGTCAATACCAGATTTTAAAAAAGGGGGTTTAAATGTTTTTATTTCAGTTTTTTCTTATACCAATAACCTCTTCTGGCAGCTCAACTGTGTCAGGGATAAGTTGTTATGGGGTAAGGGTATTTATTTATATAATTTTACATTTTAGGGTGCTATTTAATAATAATGTAGTTTTTAAATATTTTTTTTTATCCTGTCTCACCTGGGTATTTGTACAAGTGATCACTAGTACAATATACTAAGGTACTTGTGCACTGCAGTATATCGTCATTCAAACATCCCCTATTACAGCTTGCATCTGGCCACAGTTAGCGTAGGTAGGTAGGTTAGGTAAACCATACATCCTGCAAAACTTTCTGTAAATGTAAGAAGTTGGACAGAAAGTTCTGCAGGAGGCGAACCAGACAGGAAAGTGAAGAGTTAAAGCAGCAAACTATGTGCCCTTCTCACACGACTACAGTGTAAGAACTGAATGGTGTGTTCCCCTCACCTGCTCCTGGGAGATGGATGGCTGGGACGACCTCCAGGACATCTGGCCTTTAGCGTTGTTAATGTCTCTTCCAGGGACACCAACAGAGCTCCAGTGTCACCTGACTGCACCAGGTACCAGTGCAGGAAGAAGTGGTCGTCTTCCTCTTTTTTTTTTCCTTTCGGCCTAGACCGCCATGATGACTTCTCCCGGCCACGACTCGTCTCTGCAGAATTTACCATATACGCATCTTAGAATCATCGCTTTTCCAGCAGCTCCTTAATTATAGGTATATAAGTCCCCTCAGTTAGGTAGCTCTATAGCTCCTCTCATCAGATAGGAAGCTCTATAGGTCCCCTCCTCAGTTAAGCAGGTATATATGTCCCCTCACTTAGCCAGGTACCTTCAGGCAGGTATACATAGGTCCCCATAGGCAGGCAGGTATATATAGCTCCCCACATTTAACCAGGTCTGCATAAGTCCCCATAGGCAGGCTGGTATGTATGGGTCTCCACAGGCAGGCAGGTATATATAGGTCCCCACAGGCAGGTAGGTATATATAGGTCCCCTCAGACAGGCAGGTATATATAGGTCCCCATAGGCAGGTAGGTATATATAGGTCCCCATAGGCAGACAGGTATATATAGGCCTCACTTAGCCAGATATATAAAACACCAATAATAATAATAATACTTAGCTTCTTCTCCAGCCGAGAGCGCTCCGCTTCTATCTGGCACTAGCGGCGTAATGACATCATCACGCCGCCAGCGCAGGTATGCTCTTCCAGCAGCTCCTTGGCTGCACAGCCTACGACAGCTGTGCGGCCGAAGAGAGGCAGTGGCGCGATGAGCACACCTCATCGCGCTACTGCCTACACTATCACCAGGAATGCTAACAGTAGCGCTGAAGGCCTGTCACAGCCGGGTAGCTCAGCTCAACTATTGGTGTGGTTAAAAGCAGGACTGAACATTGTAGGGGCCGCAGGCCGCATTCGGCTAGTCAACGGGCCATATGTGGCCTGCGGGTCGTACGATGCCCAGGTCTGCTTTAGTGCATATGTAGCTTTGCTAACATTAATGTATGATTTTGCATCTCTATAGGCAACAAACTATATTACATTAAACCAACATTTTACCTTACTTTTATTTTTGTTGTATTACTGTTGGGAAAAAAAGGAATATAAGTTTTTAAAAAATCAAAAATATCACAGAAAAAAAAAAAACCTGCATTCCAGAAAGATAACAAAATACAGTGGGAAAACTGAAATGCTTTTTTCCCCGCTATTGGCAAAATAATTGTCTGAAAAACTTTTATGTGACTCTGCACCTTGCTTTCAATTCTTTTCTTGCCTGCTGACTGTGCAACCAATGTCTTCAGAAAGATACAGTATCTAAATGTTTATTAAAATAATATTAATTAATTAAAATTACTTTTACAGAAATACTGCAGAGGTGAGTGAGTAATTATAAAATAAAAGTAAGCAAATATATGGTTTAAAGATACAGACAAAGAACAAAGTGACCATGTTCAAAAACACCATCTATCCTGTAGTCTCTAATGATATTGTCTAATTCTAACCGCATTTTAATGAAATGATAATTCCTTTATGATAAGTGAATATAGCAAATTTTAATTAACAACAAAAAGGTAAAATAAAGAGATATGAAACCTCAGTAAGGATACTTCAATAATGCTTTCATGTCAGCGTTGTCAAAAAGACTGGTCAGCAAAGTAATGTTAACTCACTTAGAAACTATGTATCGCAAACTTGTCTGGGAACATATATCATTTCACTTGAACAGTGGAGTCATACATTTCCAATTATGTTGTTGACCATAAGTTCATATAAAATGGGATGTGAATACTAAACTTTAATGTTATATTCCTTGATACATTCATTTACTAGTCTGCCATACCTAGGATGCTTAGAATAATTTTTAAGAATAATGGTGGAAATTTAAGAAAGTTGAAAAATTTGCTAAAGCGTATCTCCAGCAAGAAGTACAGCTTTCTCTGTATTCCTGTATCAATGCTTTATATAACCAAGTATGCAATGAAGAGCCATGGGGCTTGCAGAGTGTATGCAGCTCCTGCAAACCAGTGATCAGTGGGTCTGTCAAGAGTAAAGCCTTTACCAATATGATATATTTGGGCTCTCCATTTTCTGTGAAACACTTTTGTCAAGAAGTTGAGCATGTTGTTTGGCGTTTTAGGGGCGTTGACCCAAAAATGAAGGGATCTGTTTTATATATGTGCTTGCACCATAAACACCAACTTCTATGTTAAATTGTATTTGCTTTTGTGTAGGTTTATACAGTGATGCAGAGAAGTGAAGCTCTAAAAAGGTCTGGAACCCTAGATGCCTTTTTCCCCCTGGCATGGTCTTTGATTTTGATTAAATCTTCCTCATGATACAGATGCACGTGGTTATATTAATAGCAATACATGATGCAAAGAAGCCTTGCTAGGCATTTGAACTGTCATTAAGTAACTTCTCTGTGACGTGGGCGGCAGAATGATGTCATTGTCATGCCTATTTCATTCTGCAGGAGTCTTCACAAAGAGGCAAGGCTTTTCCTGATTGCAAGGAGAGTACTCAGGGTCATTTTGGAGCATTTTTCACTAAGTAGCACAATATGAGGCATTTTTATTTAAGGGCAGAGTGTGAAGGATATTTTCATCCAAGGACACAATGTGATGCACTATTTGTTTATAGGCATAGAGTGGGGCACTTTTTCAGAGTTAACTTTTAATGCTTTTTTTTCAAGAGCACAGTCGGTGTTGTATTTTTATTCAGTGGCACACTTTAAGGCACTTTTTGTTTGGTGGCACACCAAAGAGCCTTTTTTTATTTGGGGGCATGATATGGGGAATTCTTTTAAAGGGGATGTATCGCTTCATCAGTTCGGCTGTTTTCTTGAAGCTTGACTTTCTCAGTTCCTGAAATCCAGGGGCGTTTCTTCCCCTCCCAGCTGGGTGTTTCTTAACTAAAGGGGATGACTATCCCCCCCCCTTCACTGTTCATGCTGCTCCAAGTCATATGTTCTTCCCCCTTTTTGAGCCCCCAGTTACTGTCCCTCCCTATGCAGTTTATTTTGAAGACGTTTACATCCACGGGCCCTATTCAATCTAGCAGTTTTCTATGAACTCAGGCACTGATCTTTTCTCCTCTCACGCTGGGGGTTTGTTACAGTTAAACCCATTTCTATGAACTCATTCGAGCACAGACCTGTCTCCCTTCTTTTTTTACACACAGGAGCATTGGGCCCCAAGGCCAATTCTGCTGTTTTCGATTGTAAAGCAGTGCAGTGTTACTGGAGCTCCGGCTGAGTGAAATGTTGCCAGCCCTTTTTCATGAGAGAGGAGGAATGCAGCCCCGTGAATACGACCGGGGGCCAGAAACAGAAATTAAATTCGGCCGTGACCAATGAATTGAAAGGAGGTGGGATCTGACCGGCACTGGGGAACGTGTTTCAAAACCAAAAGAAAGGGGGATCCGTGAAAACAAGACAGCTTTGAAAAATGACGTCCGATTGCAAAATTGCTTGTTTTCACTGTCCCCTTATTCTTAAGACCATTTAATGGCACAGTATGGGTCAATTTTTTATTCAGGAAAACAAGGTGAGGCACTTTATATTCGGGGCACGGCATAGGGCACGTTATGGCCACTTTTTCTTTAGTGACACTGTGTTAGACACTTTTTATCCAGTCCTCTCAAAAACAAATACAGCAACAGTGAAAACATTAAGACATAGGCAAACAATAAATGTATGAATTTTGTCTAATTACATTGCAGTTTTATCTGTTGTACATAAAAATCTAAGATTCAAAGCAAACATTTTGTTCATGTTGTGTGCACCTTATAAGTTACCAAACTCATAAGGGGAATGGAGCATCTTAGTTATGAGGAGAGGTTAGTAGAATTGAACTTATTTCGTCTTGAGAAAAGACGATTTCAGGGAAAATGTTTAATTTATATAAATAATAAGGGGTCCCTAAAAAAAGTTGGGGAAAATTTTTCATGAAAAAAAACCCCCCTCAAAAGATAAGGGGAATTCCCTTCGCAGAGAAAAAGGGATTAAAATCTCCAGAGGAGAAAAGCTTTCTTCACTGTAAAACTGTAAATTTTTGGGGAACAGTTTTCCTGAGGAACTGGTCACGCAGAAACAATGGGGTTTCAAGAAAGGCTTAGATAACTCCTAAACGAAAAAATTTTAAGGGTATGTGGCATATAATATTTGGATCCGGGCTGGGTTTTTTGGGGTTCTGTCCCCAAGATGGGGTCCCCGGTTTGGGTTTGGGTTCTTGCCTTGTGGTTTTCCCAGGCATTAACCAGAAATTTTGGGCGGGGCCTGAAGTCCTTGTTCTCTCCCTTCACCCACTTTTTCCCCCCCCCTTGGTTGAACTTGATGGACACGTGCCTTTTTTTAAACCGTCTATGAACTACGTTTGACTATTAACTATTTAGGTGACCTCATTTAAATTTGGGTTCCCCTATTTCTTTTTGAAATGAAAAATATCCTGAATTGAATGTCTGAAGTTCAGGACCAAAACTGAAGCAGCCACTTTCCAATGCGTACGATCCAAAAAAGACAAAATTATTGTTAATTTTTTTTATAGAGTGCAACAGTATAGAAACTGTTTTTATTCTGAGTCACAATGTGGGACATTATTTATTTAGTGGCACAGTGTTGGGTATTTTTGTTCAGGCATTTTTATTCTGAAGCACTGTGTGGGGAAATTGTATTAAAGGGCAGAGTGTAAAACATTTTAAATTAAATTTACGTCTGGAAAAAAATTTTTTTTGCTATCTTTAAAAAATTTTTTTAATCAGGGGCATAGTGTGGGGTATATTTTTATCCAGGGTTTCAGTGTGAGCTTGTATTTAATGCCACTGTTGTGTGGCAGGATTTTTTAATGGGGCTATCATGAAAATGTATTGCAATTATAAGGAGAAGATCTAGGGGTAACCTTTTTATAATAAATTGGGGTTGTAAAAATTAGAGTTAGGACAAAGGGAAAAAAACAACTCTATTTAAAGAAGGTCAAAGTAAATCACTGGATGTCATGGTTTATTTGGCATTTACATAAATACAGCACTAGAACCAATATCCAAAAGAAAACTCAATTGCAAAGTCAGGTAAATTGCACAAAAATATTTTTTACCTGTGAAAATATCCCCCAGAACACCTTAAAGGCAATGCCCTTTTTTTGGGGTTTTTGTAAAATTGCGTGTTATTGGGAAACCCCCTCTCCTTTCTAATTAGTTTTTATTGAAAATGTTGCACTGTTTGGATTTTGCAGCTTTCATGTATTATAGCAAAATTTTTGATTTGCTTCAGAATTAGTTTTGGGATGGCACCCAGAAATGACAAATGACTGAATCAAAAAGCTTGTCTGACATTGACAATGAATTGCATCAGCAACTTGCTATATTTCATAATACTTTCTTTAAAATTTTTTAAAAAAAACGTTAAAAAAAAAAAATAAAATGCATGCAATCTAAAAATGATCCAAAGCAATACAATTTAAGTATCTAGAAATCATGGGGCCCCATAGTAAAATGGAATGGGGTCCCATCAGCTAATGACTTTTAAAATAAACTAGCAGCATACGCAGATCATTAAAGGTCTAAAAAAATACTGTGATATATAAGAGAACCCACATAGTAGTGCTCAGTACTTTTTTCCACAGAAGGGGCCCTTTTAAAAAATCCGGGCCCCTAGCATTGCTATGGCGTATGACAATGTTACCCCTTTAAGTATATTTATTTATTTGACATGAGGGTTAATTCTGAAACTTTATCTATGTTATAAACTGTATTAACTTGTTTATGATGCTCTATTTGTGGTTAGAGCTAAGTCCTGGTCCAACTTAGTTTACGAAATTTGGGCCTCATGTATGAAAACTGTCTAGGTGTAAGACTTTCTTTGTTGCCCAAAGCAACCAATCACAGCTCCCCTTTCATTTTTTCAGAGACTTTTTGAAAAAAAAGGGGAACCTGATTTGGGTTTTATGGGCAAAAAGAAAGTCTTACCCAGATGGGTTTTTATTTGGGGCCCTTCTTCTCCTGATTAATTTCATTTGATTCTTTATTTGTACCCAAAACTTTTCATTTGGTAATAGAAAAGTTGGTGGTTTGCTACTGAGCTGACACAAGTTTTTTTTGTTTTTTATGGGGCCTACATAAACTAACAGAATGCTATGGTGCTAAAATCACAAATATGTTCATGTATACAGGATGATTGTAGTGTAGTGGATGTAGGTATACAATAATAGATGTACAGGCTTCCATTAAAAGTTCATTTATTGAATTTTTTTGGCGAATATTTATTTTTCTTATATTTTTTCCACTAATATAATTTTATTTATATTATATTTTTAATTGTTTGCTTATCATGTGGTTTTGTTTCTTTCATGTAATTGGTCAGGTTACATTTTTAATCCTTGGTGTTGATTCAGGGGGGTTGCTAGGGTCCTAAAAAATTCGGGGGCCCGGGGCCCTTTGTTAGGGAGTGTAAGGAACAGCGCTGTCTGCCTGCATTGAGTGGCTTGCGTGTGGGCCCGCTTTTTTTTCATCCTTCATCCATTTGATGTTCGGGGACATCCATATGCATGAAGGGGTTATTAAAAAACCCCCCCGCTAGCTTCCACAGAGGACTCTGCTTTGACTCCCCTTTCTGATTGGTTCTCAGACAACATACCCCACCTCCCAGCCCACGGCCTAAAGCTTGCCCCTTTTTTCTTCCCAAATTGGGGGGGACAAAAGGGCCTTATATCGAAAAATCCAGTAATGTGAGATTAGTTTAAACTCCTAAAAAACACAGCTGTTTTTTTCCATTTTTTTTTTTTTTTTCTAATAGCCATAATTTTTTTCATTGGTGCTTTCTGAGGTCATGGGACTTTTTGGTTGCTTTTTTTCAATTTTTTTGCACGTGGATGGGAAAAAAAAAATGTTTTTTTTTTTTTATTTTTGTAGCAGTGTTCATGGGGGGGGTAAAAAATCTTTTAAGCCAGGGTTTTTTCGCCAAAAGTGATCCCAAAAAAGTGTACTTTTTTTTTTAAAATTTTTCTTGACAAGCATTTGTAATGGGGGAAAAGCTCATAATTGTTTTTTTTTTTCACTTTTTACTTGCTTGACCACTTTAATACATCAGACTTATCTCACTGCAGATGGACACCTACTCAGCTGTTACGCACAGGGACAGTATATACACAAATGCAACACACAGGTAAATATTGGAATGTGTATATACTGTTCCTGTGTGTTTATATTATAGTAATATATATATATGTTTATATACACACTACACCACTATATTATATACACACACTATGTACTTCACACAGGGATAGTATATACATGTATAATACTTATCTGGGTGTTACATTTGAGTATATACTGTCCCTGTGTGAAGTACATGTGTCTGTGTATATATATGTATACATATAGTGGTGTAGTGTGTATATAAATATATATGCTGTAATATACACATAGGAACAGTATATACATACGTCCAAAATTTATCTGTGTATTACATTTGTGTATATACTGTCCCTATGTGTATGTATATACTAATATACTGTACCTCTGTGACACAGGTCCAGTATATTAGTATATACATGTAGGTGGGGCTTACTCAGTCTGTAGGCCATACTTATGAGGGTCATTGCGCAGGTCCTATAAAGTTTGTTTTCAAAGTCTATTGAGGACAGCTTTTACATTTTTGTATCTTTTGGAGATGCTGATGGCGCGACTAACCACCGTAAATAGGCAGGAACCATTCAGTGGTTCTACATCAGGGGAGTGAGCTGGGACCTGTAAGACTGTTAGTGAGGAGCCTCACTGATCTGGATGGTGAACTTCTGGAGGTGAGCTTAACTCCGGGCGACAGAGAGACTGTAAGATAAGAGTCACGGGCAGGGGGTTTTCACATCTCCTTATGGTAAGATTTCTATTGCACTTCTACTGAGGTTACTGAGCTAGTGTAAGCCACGGAGCTATGAATTTAATTGTGCATCTCCCCTTATGATATGCTTAGCGGCTTGTTAATGTTCATGATAAGTTGATGAATGGTGGTATCGCACCCTGTGTTTCTTTTTTTATGGATATTCAATAAATTGACTTTTTAATGCAAGCTGGTACACATTTCTATTTTTGAGTACTTTGCAAGCTGTCACTTGGCACCGTGGTTCCTATTTTTCAGGTGAGCTGAATATTGCTCACCTTTAGGTACAGTATAGATGCATTCTGTCCTGAGGAGGAGGCACACAGGTTTTGATTATTTATAGGAGATTTCTGTTACATACAAGAATATTTACTTACAGTCTACATTAATATAAAGTGTATTTAGATTATTGGTATTATTTTATTTGGTTATAGACATTATAATAATTTTCCAGGACACACTACACAGTTGTTTGATTCATTTATAAAACCCCATTATATTCCACAGTGTTGTATAGAGATTGTCATTACTCACTTGGTCCCTGCCGCCATTGGGGCTCAGGATCTAAGTTATAGATTAATCTATCTGTTAGCTTTTGAAGTGTGGGAAAATTGGTATACTGGTAGGAAACCCATGCAAACACACAAACTCATTGCAGATGTTGTCCACAGTATGGTTTGAATCCAAGACCCCAGCGCTGCACGGCAACAGCGCTAACCACTGAGTCACCGTGCTACTCAAACCTTTATAGTCTAAACAGGGAACCTTTACTTTCCATATCTTATTTCCTCAGCCCCTATGTTTTATTAAATAAGAGAAGAAATAAAGGCTTTAACTATGTGTAATTCGCACCATGTTGGTCAGAAGGAACTTGGAATCTCCTGGGCATTAGAGGAGGGTAGCAGCATCAGAGATCAACCCTGAGTTAAATTTTTAGCTGTGCCCCTAGGTTTATACAAGAGAACCAAATTCCACCAAAATGTGTGGACCGGGCTGAGTACAGCATATAGCCTAATATGTATTCTGTTTTAACTAACAAAGTAGGTTTTGGAAATTGAGTATTAGTAAAATATACCATCACTTAATGATTGGGCATTTAAAATCTGAAACATTCTTGAAAGTGAAGTATCCTGGTCCCCCACTGTGCAGAGGAACTGCAACAGAGCTTCATTTATGTGCAGACATACCAAACCAAAACTGCTATTTATTGAAAATTGTTTGGAGGTGCTGAGTATTTTTGACTTTTTCTACATGGTACACATGTGGGAATGGCTACCTCCAATTTGGTTCTGTACTCTACCACCCATTTTAGACTGATTTTTCATCACAACAGTGTATATTTGGAACCTGCATGCCCTGAAAATGTTAGAGGTCTGGAAAGACAACGAGAGAGGAGACTGTAAGTAAAGGTTCTCATTACTGCTGGTGAATGGGCTCTTACAATTTAATCAAAATGTGCACTAAGAACCTTAGATTTTTATGTATTCTAGATGTAGCTGTAATGCAATTTGAAATAATTCATAATTCATTCAGTGTTTGCTTCTGTCGGAGCATCTGCAGTGTCCAATTGTCCTTTTTTTTGTGTGTTTAGAAGAAAGTAAAGTAGTTTATCTATGTATTGTCCCCATTTGTCCTTTTACTTCTTTAAACAAGTTTTATTTGTTACAAAAGTTACGTTTCATATATTCAAAACATAATGCATATCAATGTGATAAACAATGCAATTATACAATAATAATAGATAACCTGTTAGAACAAAAGAAAAATAGAGGAATGGTACACAATACATGTACAAAAGAATAAGCTATATCTGTCACGTCAAGGGAGGTACAGTGAGCCCTGACTGGAACCCAGACCACTGTCCCTGCCTACTTGACGTGCTGCCCTAGACAGCAGACAGCAACTGGGCGACAGTCCCTGCGCTACTAGAGTGTGGGGGGCCGTCAGGAAGCAGAATAGTCAGACAGTCCGGGTCAATACCAAAACTGGAACGCCAAAGCCACAAATCAGAACCAGAGGGATAAACGTAAACAAGCCGAGGTCAAACACGAACAGGAGCGAGGTACAAAATCAGAAGACAAGCCGAGGTAAGTAAACAAGCCGAGGTCAGGTACACAAGTAAACAGCACAATACAAATCACAGGAAAGCAAGGCAGCCAGGAAATTTCACAGGCGCAGCACTCAGCTAGCAGGGAGTTTAAATGTGATTCCCGGATACCGCCTCTGTAGCTGATTGGAGCGGCCTCCGGGTCCTCCCATTGGCTGATGCGACACGCGCCCTGTCCGGAGTGGCTGGGCGTCTGTCACTCACATAGCTGCCAGTAGCAAGTGTATAAGGGTGGGGTTGCAAATCAGCTGCTGCAGCCTGTTGCTCCCTGCAGCCTGAATGCAGCCTAGCCCTGACAGTACCCCCCCTTTTAGGAGGGGCCACCGGACCCTTCCCTGGTCTCGGTTTGTCCGGGTAAGACTCATGGAATTCCCTCACCAGGTCATCAACATGGATGGATTTTGCCGGAACCCATGATCTCTCCTCGGGACCATACCCCTTCCAATGGACCAGGTACTGCAGTGACCTTTGGACCTTACGGGAATCCAAAATACGGGCGACTTCATATTCTAACTCCCCCTCTATGCAAACTGGAGGAGGAGGTCTAGAGGGCGGAGTCACAGGCTGAATATACCTCTTAAGAAGTGAACGATGGAACACATTATGTATACGTAGAGAAGAGGGTAATTTCAGGCGATAGGCCACCGGGTTAACCACCTCCTGAACCACATATGGACCTACAAATCGCGGCGCGAGTTTACCAGAGGGAACTTTTAATCGCAGATTCCGGGTGGATAACCATACTTTATCCCCAACCGCAAACCCCCTAGAACAAAGACGCCGTCTATCAGAATTTTTCTTCTGGATGTTCTGGGTATGAACCAAGTTCTTCTGAACTTGGGCCCAGACTGTGCACAGATCTTTAATGATAACATCCACCCCACTGTGATCAGATTAGTAAGTAGTTGATATGAAAGGGACAAGTCCTTTTGAAATAGATTTTGTAGTCTCTTTGATTAATACAAACACTTTTTATCTTAGGACTGGATCTAATAAATTTTTCTTAAGATCCATATATAATATAAATATGAGCATGATAAGGTGCAACATTTTCTTGTGCCATTTGACAGATCGGGTGGATGGGGCAAGAAATCAGCATTCGGCACCCTGGCCGTCGGAAGGGTGTATAGAGAATGAATTGCAGAGGTTATAAATCTGGGGGACTAAATTTAAATACTGCCAGCACCCCCTGTCAAAAGCTTTTTTGGTATCTAATGAAAGAAGGAAAGAGTTGAGAGGTGATCTGGTAGCGATCTGGACCAGGTCCAAGACTCGTCTTGTTAAATCTCTTGCTTTTATCCTTTTACTACCACACAAAGGAGGCTATAGGTAAGGACAATATTAAAGGCTGATTGAAATGGATGTTTTCTGCATTGATATTTGCTACTATAACTCCTATGATCATAAAGTAATTGAGCACTTAAAAGTCTGAGTTAAAAGAAAAAAAGAGCCTTAGTTGTATTCTTGCACCATATTTTACGGTACTGATAGCACTTTATAACCCTGAGATATTAAATAAGAAAATAACTATGTCCTGATGACAAGAGAGTGTCATTGTGTAAGTGAACAGACAATACGCTATGTATGTTTTGTAAAAAGTAAATGGCATTACATATTGGATGGGAATACAAATGAGATGCCTTATAGTACTTGAGAAAGTCAAGTACATCCGGACCATCTTGTGTCACTCCTTGTCTAATAGTGTCAATTAACTCAACCACTAGTGGTTGTTTACAAACATCCAAAGCATACATATTCACAGTTTACATTGCTTGCTATGCGCTTTCCTTTCTGCTTTCCTTGCAGTAAATTCCCTGTTAGATATTCACATGAAGGAATTTCAGTATTTTCGTAAATAAAAAAAAAAGTTGAAAATGTTGTATATATGTTTGTACAATGAACTCAATACAGGGTTGTAGTCTTTTAATTTGTGCAGTGGTTTCATAACATTCTTTTCTGTATATTGGGTTAAGTTGTTTTGCATTAAAGTTTCTGATTTCATTATATTTATACTGTGTAGCAATTTACTTCTTAATTTTTTATGCTTTTAAATTCTTAATAAAGCTATTGCAGTAGTTTCTTTAAGTTGCTCACAGCTGTTATGATTTTATCCTAAACAACATGATATGTTCTTTCATTATTTCTAGTTAAAAATAAATAATATATTTAATTTTGCTAACATTATTGACCACCTTTCTTGACCTTCAGTACAAAGCAAATAAAAACCAGAGAGCACCTACCCACAGCCTGATGCTAATTTTTATCAGTAGATAGAACAACAGCAATACAACTAGAGAAAATCTATTGTATATTCCCCACTCCTTCTCAAGCTCCACTCTATTGGTATACAGTACACTATGAGTAGGCGACCTTGGTGACGTAGAGATCTACTATAGCAATACAAAAGCTACAACCTGTTACTACTCATTCTGCACTTATAGAAGGAGCTATTTTTGAAAAGTTTTTTTTTCCTTTGACCAAGAAAACTTTTTTTACATAATGATTATTGATAAGTTTTTGCCCATATAGGTATATCCTCAAAAAAGGTGCAAAGACATAGAATATTTTCTACATATTAGCATCATGAAACAATGTATTCGTTGGACATGAGAGGGAAGGATGTGTTAGCCCACGGTGAATTCTTATAGCTAGTCACAGAAAAAACGAGATAAAAAATTAAATATAAATCACTGAAGAATTGAAGCTTACTTACTGATCCTAAGGCAGGTGAAAAATCAATCCCAAAAGGATTCAGAGAAGCCACAACACTGTATGTGACAACAACACTGTTCCATAGGTGTAATGTATTAGAAGGCATACCAGTCACGCACTGTCTAAGCATTAGGGAAGTTTTTTTTATAGAAGGTCAATCATACGGTTACGTATCTTGCACCATGCTGGAGTTACAGCCATTTGGTGATGCCATTACAGTTTGGTTGCGTGGGTTTTTCATTGGTGATTCTCTGACTTGGGATGGAGTAGCCATACAATAATGATTTTGATATCTAAAATGACCAATTTTGACCACTGATTAAAGTTCAAATCTACAGTAAGTTTATTGCCAGTTTCTAGCATTCTGGTTATCTACCTATGATGATATTATTGGATTTTTTTTCTCCACAAATGGGCAGGAAAAAATTACTTGTATGTGCCGTTTAAAAACACTGTGTATTTTACTGAATATAAAAGTACAAACAGGCTTAATTAACTTTTGGATATAAATTATGCTATAGGAAAAATTTCTTCTTTGGCGTTGAAAAACAACATTTCTTTTACTGACTACAATAGCAGAAACACACTTAATTAACCCTTGGATATAAATTGCGCAAAAGAAATGAGCTGCCATAAATTAACAGCTATGTGGCGTGTTAAAACGACGTGTATTTTACTGACTACATTAGCAGAAAAACGCTTAATTAACATTCAGATATTAATTATGCAACAGGCAAAATTTCTTCTTTGACGTTGAAAAAAACCCTTTCTTTTACTGACTACAACAGTAGAAACACACTTAATTAATCCTTGGATATAAATTGCGCAAAAGAAATGAGCTGTCAAAAATTATCAGCTATGTGGATTGTAAAAACGCTGTTTTTTTTTACTGAATACAACAGCAAAAACAGGCTTAGGTAACCCTTGGATATTCAATGTGCTCCAGAACTGAGCAGATAGCATTAAAATGTATATGCAGCTGAATTGGACGCACACTGGACTTCAATTCCAATACCCCACAAAATCAAAATTAGAACGTAAGAGAAGCAGTCTCTGAGAAAAGCTGTGACACCCCCCCAAAAATCGCTGTATAAAAGTTCTTTCTTTTGTGTGAGATCTCAGCTACTGGAGCTGCAGCAGCTACAACACGGCAAAGAGAGAGGAGTGTGAACTGCCAGCGTCGCGTCCGGACTTATATAGTGCGGTGACATCACAGAATCCCGCCGGTCTCTGATTGGCTTCATCTCTGCACATGTCATTTAGGGTACTCCTTTCTTCCTCCCAGAGTTCTTTGCCCCATGTAACGCCATGTGCTTGCAGCCATTTTATCAATTAAAAACACGCTTCGTTCCCGCGAATCACCCCAAACTTCGACTTCGTTCAGAATCGAAGTTTTCCTGAAATTCTAAACGAATTCCACTTTGTTAGAATCGATTCGCCGATCTCTACTAATGACCATTATTTTTTTGTGTAATTCATATCAATGTTTTTACATTGAGAACACAGGAAAAGCAGTGTTTTGGTTTATTTTTTATACTGTTTATGTTTAACATTATGTAACCTATTATTTTAATTCTTCAGGTTTCTGTTTTGTTTTGTTTTTTGTTTTTTTTATGTATTTTGTGCACATTATATTTTTTTCCACTGCTTTTTTACATTTAAAAAAAATTTTATTACATTTTTAAAATCCTATTAAGGGACTAATATTTTATAACTTTGTTTTATACTCGTAATTAGGGCCGTTCCTAGGCTAAAGTGTACTCAGGATGGAGGGAAGAAATTTTTCCCTTCTCCCTAAACATGTTGCACCATGCTGTGACACAATGGATCACCATCAACCAGAGCCCAAATATACAAAAAGCTATAAAAAGGCTAAAAAAATTCTATGTGTAAAACTACTAATAGTACATTTACCAAATAATACTGTTACATAAAACCATAATCCCAAAGATAATATTACCAATATTCCCTCTAAGGCCAAGTATTGCGACATCATGACAACATACCACCAAATAGTGACTGAATAATACCACCATATAACATCACCAAATCGTGACCAAATAATATTGGCAAACCATGACCACATATCACTACAAGACAGTGGCTTAATAATACCACTACACCATGACAACATATCACCACCACATAGTGACTGAATAATATCACCACATATCACCACCACATAGTGACTGAATAATACCGCAACACCATGACCAGGAGCGTTGCTAGGGTCCCAAAACATCCAGGGCTCGGGCCTTTAAGTTTTTCTGAGTAAAGGGGTGGGTTCACCGGAATTTTTTTGCATCTCTTGTGAACTGGGGTGTTTTTTCCCGAAAAAACCTTTGTAGTAGGCCAGGGAAAATA
>JAODAL010042493.1:0-34768 GCA_025379985.1 Phyllomedusa bahiana | reverse complement strand
CTGGGGTCAAAAAAGGGATAGCAGCAGTGTGAGGTGGGGGGGAACCCCAAGGGGCCCAAGGGATAAAAAAAACCCGCTTGGCAGGTCCAAAAGAAATTTGTGGCACAGGGGTAAAGCGGGGCCAGCGGTGGAATTTATTTCACTCATTTTGGCAGACCCGTTGGCGGGAAAAATCAGAATCGGGGCCTTTTGGGCCCCATTTTCTTTGCAAAGGGACCCCGGAAAGGGCGAATAGGGGTTTTATTTGGGAAAATTATGGGGCGGGAAATTGAACCGTGGCCAGGGTGTTTAAACTTGGGCCCCCCGGTTTTTGCTTTTAAACACATGAAAGCGTCCCCATCCAGGGGGCCTTGGGGGGAAACATGGTTTAAGATGGGTGGTCCATCCTGCCCCCGGGCAGCAACCCCCGCAGCAGCCCCCAGTGGGAACGCCAGGGCCATTGCAGCCATTTTAAAGGTCCCCACCCGGGCAGAAGGGACTGTTTCTCTTTGTTTAAATTCACGCCCCCAAGTTTTCTCCTGCCCCTCGTTTAACTCATGGGCCCACAGTCTTTTCAGGGAGCCCCGATTGCAAAGAGAAAACAGTTTTTCGCCCCAACCCACCCCAAAGGGTTGCAAAGCAACCTCCTCCTGCCAAGTTTTTGGTTTACTGCATTCCCTCCCTTTCCAAAAATGGTGGCTCTGCCCCCTTCGGAAAAAATTTTGGCTTTTTTCCCGAGCCGGGAAGGGATTTTCCCACCCCGTAATTTTTTTTTCCAAAAAAGGGCCCTACCAGCACTTAATAAAAAAATTTAAAAAATAAGGTGGGCCAGTCTTAAATTTTCGGTTTTTTTTCCCGGAAAATGGCCCCCCTGGGGACGCCCTGAAGCTGAAAATTTAAGGTCGGGGGCCCCCGGGAAAATTTTCCTTTAAACCCACTGGGGAATGTGTTCCTGCCCAGGCCACCAAAAATCTTGGACGGGGGAGACGCCGTTTTCTCCCCCCAACGTTGCCCAAAACTGCACTCCGGGCGCCAAGGTCCGCCTCCCCCTCCCCCAAACCACCATAATCTCACCTCCACAAGTACGCCCCAATCAAAACCAAAAGTTGGGGCCAAAGGGGTTTATCCCCAAATTTTCTACCCCGGGGGTTGCTGGCGAACGAAGCACACAGGGGGGAACTGCTCCGCGAAATGCAGCAAAAAAATCAAGGTGGGGCCCTTTCTCCCCCCCAAACTGCAAATCGGAACCAGGGTGACAGCCCATGGGGAAAACATGGGTCCCCCCCCTGAAACCAAGGAGGGAAGGCCTTGCCCCCCTGCATGGGATTTGTTAAATCTGGTGGTGCAAAAGGGGTTCCTGTACCCTTCCACCAAATCTTCAAAAGATTCTAAAAAAAGGCCGGGAAAAACTGTAAACCCTTTTCCCCAAAAATTCCCTCAAACCCAAAGGAACACCATTCCCCGAATTGCGGGGCCCGGGAAAGGCCCCCCCCCCCAAACAAAACCCCTGATATGCGATGTTTTTCCCCCCGTTGGAATTCCAGCCGCACATGTTGGACCAACTTTTTATGAAAAAGAGAAAAAGGCGATTAACGATTTTTTGATAAATCCAGGGGGGACAGGGAGTACTCCCCTGTGAAAACTTTGATTTTTGGAAAAGGGGCCCGTCTCGTGGACAACCCGTTTTTTGACCCCATTCCAGGAGGCGCGTTATATTTTAAAAGTCGCCAGGACCTTGGGATAAAATTAACGTTATTCCACTGCTTCATTCCGGGAAAAAGATGCTAAAAAAATTTGTCTGTCCCGGGGGACTGGGGACATGGCCCACTACATCTCGCGGCCCCAAATGAGTCCGGGGGGAAATTTGTTTGGAGGGGAAAGGACTTTGGAGAAAAAAGGCCTTGTCGGGTTTAAAATGAGTGGATTTTCTCCCCAGGTGAAAAGAGGGAGGGCGGGCAGCGGGAGGGGGGTAGATGGAGTGAGGAAGATGGGCAGATGCCCCGCAAGCCCGTGGCTTTACAGTGGGGGGTGGAGGGGGGGACCCCCTGGGATCATTTGTGCAGTGGCCCGCGCATGCTGATTTGCCTTAGTGACGCCGAATTAGTCACCTCCGGCAAGGGGGATGACTTCTGGCTCTGACCCTATTGGACCCTCGCTCCGGTCCAAAATGGGAGCCTTTTTCCCGCTGCTGAGAGGGGGGACAAACTCAAAAAATAGAGGAAAATCCCCGAGTAGTTGGCCCTGCCTATGTGCGGCTTTGTCCCTCCTTGACGGTTACTGGGGGGTTTCTTCAGTGCTCAGTATTACTCCCGCAGCTGGGGGGGGGAAGGTGAGGGGGTAGAGCAGTCCCCGCTCCATCAGCACAACCAAAGACTGGGTCACGATGGCAGTTTCCCTTTTCACCCGCCTAGTGGTAGGGCAGTCGCCAGCCCAGCCGAAGGACCTGGAGAGACCCGAACCAACAGGTGGTGGCCTACTTGGAAGCACTCTGCCACCATTGAAGATCCGCTGGATACTGGGGCCAAACTGGATGTGTGGCCGTAAATTGCCGAGTTTGCAGTGGAGAAGCTTCCTCCCGGCCGTAGTGTGGCATCAAGTGGGTGTTTTAGTGCGGCGGGGGGCCTCGTTAAACCCCAAGGGGAAAACCCTTTTTCCACGGGGAAATGTGGAACGACTGACCTTTGTCAAGATGAATCAGGCGTTGGATCGACCAGGATTTCCACACACCAATGCCTTAGGCGTCAGACTACATCAGCCATGACGCCTCACCCAAACTGTGAGAAATGAGTCTGGGTTCAAACTACCTGCCTCAGTCACTATTCTGATGCCGCCACCCACCTGATGCCACACATCTGCTGCCAGTTTCTCCATCAGCCTGCCACCATCTTTACCACAGACTGGTATTGCCACCCACCTCCACACTCTGTCATTGTGCCACTCTATGACCTCATACTGCTGCTGCTGTCACTTCCACGCTCTGTCATTGTGCCACTCTATGACCTCATGCTGCTGCTGCTGTTGCTGGTGCCGTGACATCCACACTGTGTCATTGTGCCACTCGGTGGCCTACTCTTGTTTTCGCCACCTCCAGAATGTCATTGTGCCACTGTCTGACCTCATGCTGCTGCCACCGTCACCTCCACTCTCTGTGTCATTGTGCCACTCTGTGGCCTACTACTGTTTTGCCACCTCCAGAATGTCATTGTGCCATTGTCTGCCCTCATGCTGCT
Source organism: Phyllomedusa bahiana (assembly GCA_025379985.1). Lineage (NCBI taxonomy): Eukaryota > Metazoa > Chordata > Amphibia > Anura > Hylidae > Phyllomedusa > Phyllomedusa bahiana. The sequence continues at coordinate 31,559 of JAODAL010042493.1, read as the reverse complement.
GCTGCCGTGACCTCCACACTCTGTCAATGTGCCACTCTGTGGCCTACTCCAGTTTTGTCCACCTCCAGAATGGCATTTTGCCTCTGTGTGACCTCATGCTGCTGCTGTGACTGCTGCTGTGACCTACACACTGTGTCATTGTGCCCCTCTGTGAACTACTCCTGTTTTTGCCACCTCCAGAATGTCATTGTGCCACTGTCTGACCTCATGCTGCTGCAACCGTCACCTCCACTCTCTGTCATTGTGCCACTCTGTGGCCTCCAACAGTTTTGCCACCTCCAGAATGTCATTGTGCCATTGTCTGCCCTCCTGCTGCTGCTGCCGTGACCTCCACACTCTGTCAATGTGCCACTCTGTGGCCTACTCCTGTTTTTGCCACCTCCAGAATGTCATTGTGCCACTGTCTGACCTCATGCTGCTGCTGTGGCTGCTGCCGTAACCTCCACACTGTGTCATTGTGCCACTCTGTGGCCTACTCCTGTTTTTGCCACCTCCAGAATGTCATTGTGCCACTGTCTGACCTCATGCTGCTGCCACCGTCACCTCCACTCTCTGTCATTGTGCCACTCTGTGGCCTACTACTGTTTTGCCACCTCCAGAATGTCATTGTGCCACTGTCTGACCTCATGCTGCTGCTGCCGTGACCTCCACACTGTGTCATTGTGCCACACTGTGGCCTACTCCTGTTTTTGCCACCTCCAGAATGTCATTGTGCCACTGTCTGACCTCATGCTGTTGCTGTGGCTGCTGCCTTAACCTCCACACTGTGTCATTTTGCCACTCTGTGGCCTACCCATTTTTTGCCACCTCCAGAATGTCATTGTGCCACTCTCTGACCTTATGCTGCTGTGGCGGCCGCCGTCACCTCCACACTCTGTCACTGTGCCACTCTGTGGCCTACTGATGTTGCCACCTGAGCTCTCAGCTTGTTTTTTTCCAGCTTTCGCTGGCATGACTTTATCAGGCTACATTCCCGCTTCAGTTTTTTGGTCAGTTTTGCCCTCTTAAGTGCCCAGGGAATTTTATAGTGAAGCGATTCTAAGAGCGGCGGCAGTCATCTGTGTGTCATACTAAAACACAACATTGTATGAAGACCAAACCAAGCTCCCTCTGCATATTTAAGCATGGCAAAACATTCTACAGCACCCTGCAGGCTCTGTGCAGCCTGGAAATGGCTGTTTTTTAACGTGATTCGTCCCAAAGTAATTCGGACCAAAATGAATTTTGTCTGGAAATTCGGCGAAGTGACCGAATCGAATTTTTGAGAAATTTACCCATCTCTACTAGTAGTCTGCTGTACTTTCAGCCCAAAAACTGGCGCAGCCCTGTTCACTAGATTTATAATCAGGTGCACTCCAAAATTAGGCGCACTATCGGGCACCTGTGGCACTTTGTAATGCGCCTGAGATCGGAGGCATTCTGGAGGCGTGTCACAGGACAATCATATGATTCTACACATTTATGACTGGAGGACGGCAAAACTAGGCACATTACTGCTGGGACAGGTAGACCAAGTTAAAAGTGGTTTACCTGAGCGTGATTTGTCGTTTTGGAATTAGAAAGCACCAAATCTATGACCCGCAGAAGAACAGGTTCATAAATTCAGGCGCATTCTACACTACTAAAGCGTTCAAAAAAAAGGGAGTATGGGCGCCAAAAAACATAAATGTCAAAAGTAAACAAAAATAGATTAAAAAAATGAGGTCATAAGGAATGAAGCAAGAAATAATATGTAATAGCCACTATTTCATGTTTTCATATAGAGTAAATTCTTAGCGCTTACTATAAAGTACTTGTAAATAGAGGCACACTTGAAATAATATTCACTGTAATGAGCATATCTTTTTTAAGAACTTTAATGTTGCCAAATCATGGCTTCTAAAAAGCCACTTACAGAACTATTTACAAAATGATAAGTAATAAGCTGTCGATCATTTTCAGTGTGTTAAGAGTTATTTGGCACTACATGCCTGAGGGCAAACAGAAAGGTTGAAGGGTTCTGTAGAAAAGCTACATGTCATTCCAACCCTTAAATTGCCTCAGTTCTTTCAGAAATATTGCATGTAATGTCAGGTCTTAAAAAGTTCTTCTAAAGGAGGTAATGTTTTTCGAAAGGTACTGTGCAAATTACTAGAGGATATAGTTAGAAAGTTTTCTTTCAATTCATAGCAACAACTTTTTGGAAGAGATTTGTTGGCTGCATTATGCAGTAATACACAAAGTAAAATGTGAAAATATCTGTCACTGAAAGTCCATCAATTTCTGTAGTTTGTACCTGTATTATTTGTGTATCAAAACTTGGAAAGTACAATAACTTTCAAAAGTAGCTCCTGAAAACTAAGAGAAAAAAACACAATATAAAAAATAACTAAGGAAAATATGAAGCAATTGAAAAAGGTTTAAGTGTTATTTGTATCACTATGTTAATTTTTATCAGTTTGTCCTCTATCATAATCTGAAGATGGGTGGTAAGCTCAGAAGGCATTGCAGGGGCATTTTAACTTCATAGAGAGGGTACTCCACTCACAAAAGTAATCTATGATCCAAACTATGAAACCCTGCCGAAGGCTCCAGTGGATATTTGAAAGAGAATCCAAATGAGTGTGATGTGATCAACTCCAGGTGTGAGGGGTGACAACCGCTACAAGCTTAAAGGGGTTTTGCCAAGAAGTGATTTCCTCAGCTAACAGTCTGAACTTGAGCCTTGAGCCTTGAAAAGAGGGGCATTTTGTTTCTTTGTTTAAAAAACAAGTACCTCCTCTGTGATGTCATAGCACCACCTCCCCTGCACGTTCCCGAGGCTCAGTCTCTCTAGTTGAGCAAACATTGTTTTGCTAAATCACAGAGAATAACTATTGTGCACAAGTTAATGGGTTTTGTTTTCAGGAGAGAAGATTAGCTCCAGGCAGGCAAGTTTCTTTCATTCCTTCACAAACTGATGGACTCGGGGAGGAAGAAGGGAAGTGCAGTGAGCCAAAGGAGTATCTGTAATCTTTACTCTGATAATTACATTACAAACAGTGGATTCTCTATACAGGACACACAGGAACATTTTTCCCCAGTCCCCTAAAAGCTGTGGGGGGAGGGTGGGAGGAGAAGAAGGACTGAACTGGGAGTGTCTGCAATCTATACTCTGATAATTATATTACAACCAGTGGATTCTCTATATAGGAGACAGAGACTTTTTTCCTTCATGTTCCCTGCCATCAGATAAGACGTTCAAACCACGCAAGCCGGCCAGACCAGCTCCTGTCAGTGTCCTGGTTGTGTCTAATGCAAACTGTCAGGAAACTAAGGGCATGTAATTAATGCTATAGCTCTCAAAGGTTTCACTTTTTTTAATGACATATATTTAGAAAAATGATTAAATACCCATTTTTTGAGGATCCCACATCAACATTAGATCGTGGCAAAATCCCTTTAAGTTTGTATGATAAGGAGCCTGACAGTGACTGCCTCTCCTGCAGAAAATGGATCAGCAAGGAATGGATACATACTGTCTGATTTCAATGCTAAATAAATGCTTTACTCATGAGAGGGAGTTATGCTTGGTATTATGGGAAAATAAATAGAAATGTGGTGTACCACAGTAGACTGTGTCAAATGGGACAGGGATAAAGGCTGTGTTATCTGAGTCAATTTACACAAACTGCAATTTCAGGCCTAATGTGATTAAAACAGCAGTGTCATTCTGCTTTGGAAGATCACTATGGGTTAACATCTATGTGAAGCCTGTAGCAAGAATGGTTCCTACAGCAACAGCAGGGGGGTAGAGGTTATAAAAGAGCCTGTATTTAGTGTTTCCTGTGGTTCTTGCCAAGCTTCTGCTGCCTGTGTTCTTTCCCTGGTGGTCTACCAAAGTCTCTCCTGGGCTATACTGTGTGTTCTACCACTGCAACTTAAGAAGATGTAACCTGGACCTCAGTCCAGTGAACAGAACTCTTTTACTTCTTGCCCTCAATAGAAGAAAATCAGCATTGCAATGTTACAGAGGGGAGGCCTGCTAAACTGGAAAAAACTCTTGATATAGTGGAATGCATGTGGAGGAAAGTAATAAGTCACACTTCTTAACAGCTATTTGGGACTTAGTACCACCTGGTCTTACCTAGTGCCACTAAACCATGGAAAGTTCTGGACTTTAGGAGTAAGCAATCAAGCTTCTACAGTGTCATGGAGGTTGTGCATATCGAGCTTTTTCTTGATACAGGTTCTTTTAAAGCTGTATGGATTGTAACCTTATTCTGAAAAGCTATGCCAGGTTCAACAACTTGCATTAAGAAAAGGTACTGCTCTTTGTTTGGAACACCACCTTGTTGTCCTGCCTGTTATTACCTGTTGCACCAACACCATGGACACAGTCAATTAACACCTGCAGGCAGTGAAAGGGATTAACAACAACATCCCAAACAAGAGTGTGTCTGAGGTAATGTGGAGTAATACCAGCATCATTTCTCATTAGCATTCGCAGCATTCACTCTCATATCCACTTTGACTGTGTTTAGTCCTAAGGTAGTAAGAGAGGTTTGCAGAAAATGCCACTGTAATATAACTATAACCCCCATCCTTTCCTCTGCTACCCCTGGGTCATCACACAAAGTTTATAAAGCATGACAGGACTCCCAAGGAGAAACAAGTCTTCCTTAGAAAGGTTACAGTCTATCGGTTCTGATGAGGATTTGTCACTAGGCCCTTGCCACAAAGGTTCCTTACATTTAGAATCTCTGGCTCTTTTTCCAAGAGCCACTTACTCCATAGATCAGTGCTTAAGGGATCAGGGCTAGTCACTTTCAGCAGCTCTCTACTCTCAATTGGTTAAGTAAAAGGGTCCAGGTCATGTTTAAAGTATTATTAACCACTGTCGACTAATGATGGTAAGTGGAGATTGCATGGCAATACTACAGACAAGCACATTATTTGCAGGTAAACACAAGCAGAATTTCACTTCCAAGAGGCACCAAAGCTTGACAGTTCTTAATAGAAAGTAAAAACTTGTCCTGTACAACTTGTCAGTAGGTAGGGGCCAAAATTAAACTAGGTACAACATCTGCAGCCACACATAGGTGTTTTCTCAGCAATGTTTATTGTAATCTTTTCAAACAGCTATAGCTGACCAGCAAACAATGCACAATATGTTACTTCCCATGTAAAAAAACAAGTATCTATTTGTCCACTCTGAATAAACATCCTGGGTGCCAAGTATGAATGGGGCTCCGGAAGTTTTCTTTAAACAAAAACTGGTACACGTCTGATACTCTCCAAAATTTGTCTGCAACAATTTTTAGGGGGGTGGTTGCGCAACATTCATAAGATTAGACACATTTATGAATGCGTCTCGAAAGTATGTGGCGCACAAATATTGTACTCATCCATGCCAATTTCAAAATGGCAAGACAAACTCTGGCAAATGTGTATGGCACATGTTTTTCTCACAGTGGGACACATTTATAATTTCATACCTACTGATGAGTATTAAACTAACCTGCAGAAAAGTGTGACTTTCTAGTCTGCGCCAGTTTTCATACATGTCTCCCCATATCTTCTGATTCAATCTTCAGTTTCTTTTTTTTACCCACTTTACAAAGTCACCCTATACATTTGTATTCTATAAAAAAATCTCCAAAGTACCTGCTCACTCCCCATTTTCCCATTATTGTAGAAATGTATCCGTTCTCTGTGACAGAGACTCAGGCCATGTTGGTCTATATTAAAGAAAACCTTTAATAATTTTTTTGTGGAGAAAAAAGACAGTTCACTCCATCCCTGCATAGACTATCGGGGTCTCAACAAGATAACTATGAAGAGTTGGTATCCGCTACCACTGATCTCAGAGCTCTTTCCGGCTCTGGGGAGCCAAGGTCTTCAAAAAGTTAGACTGGCGGGTAGCCTATAAACTCATCCGAATTTATGAAAGTGATGATTGAAAGATCACATTCAATACCCATGACAGGCACTTTGAGTGCCTTTCGGCCTATGCAATGCTCCTGCCATCTTTCAAGAATTCATTAACAAGATCTGATGTGACTTCTTATATTCTTGTGTCATTGAGTGTCTGGACGATATCTTGATCTTCTCGAACCGATCTTGAATCTCATTAGGCTCACGTACATCAGGTTCTAAAATGCCTATGAAGCAATCATCTCTATGCCAAGCTGGAGAAATGTGTCTTGAAATGGACCTCCTTGCCTTTCCTCAGTTACATTGTCTCGGACAGGGGACAAACTGTCAGATGTCCTGCAATGGCCTCAACCAGTCGCCCTTCGGACCATGCAGCACTTTCTGAGATTTACTTATTACTACTGACAGTTTATTCCACATTTCTCTACTGTGGTGGTGCCGATAGTGGCGCTTACTAAGAACGGAAATCCCAAACTTTGGCCACCTGAAGCAACGGAAGCCTTCTCCCATCTGAAGTTCGTTTTTGCCTCCATACCTATCCTGTTTAGTCCTTACCTAGAGAAAGCCTCCAAGACCTTCTCCCCCGCAAAGAGAAACTACACCACTGGGGATCGAGAATTACTGGCCATTAAGTTGCTCTTGGAAGAGTGGTGCCATCTGCTGGAAGGGGCAACATCTACACAGACCACAAAAATCTACTTTATCTAAAGATATCCTAACATCTAAATCCTCGGCAAGCTAGATGGTCCCTTTTCTTTTCCAGATTCAATTTCCTGATCCAATTCAGACCTGATGATAAGAACATTAAGGCTGATGCCCTCTCCTGTGCCTAGAATCTGCACCTCAGCACAGTGTTTCTCCTGAATGCCTGATCTCCACAGCTCCCATTGACCTCCCACATGTTCCTCTGTGGAAGACCTCTGTGCGCCCTGAGCTTAAAAAAGTTTTTAAAGTGGAGACATTGCTCTTTGCTGGCTGGGCATCCTGTGGAAAATCTTGCCCACTCATACACTGTATCTTGTTATTACTGGTGGCTAAATCTTGTTATAGATATTAAGGACTTTGTTGAGTCTGTTACCTTTGTATATACCAGATGCTACTTGGACCTACATCGCCATGGACTTTATCACAGATCTACCACCCTTCTTGAATAACACAGCCATTTCAGTGGTTACAGACCAATTCTTGAAAATGTACCAATTCGAGCAGTTGCCTGGTCTGCTCCTCAATTGGCCAGCCATTTCTTTCAACATACATTTTGTCTGCATGGACCTTCCCAGTATATCATCTTGGATCGAGGGGTCCAATTTGAGTCAAAATTCTGGTGTGCTCTCTGTTCTCAGCTGCAGGTGAAATTTGCCTTTTCCTGAGCATACCATCCTCAAACGAATGGTCAGGTTGAAAGGGTGAGCCAGGTTCTGGGTAACTTGTGCCACTTTGTCTCTGCATGTCAAGATGACTGCCAACCTTCTATTCTGGGCAGAATTCTCCTATAACCATCTGGATTTTGATTCAGCTGGTGCCTCACACATTCTATAGTTTATGGCCAGCATCCTCAACCTCTCCCTCTACAAATCTCTTTTGATATTCCTGCTACGGATGCTCAAGTGCAGGACCTTATGTCTGTCCAGCGTGAAACACGTCACTCTCTGCGACTAAGAGTTTTGTGCATGAAGAAATAAGCTGATAAGGTAAGAAGACCTTCTCCAGTCTTTGCCCCTGGAGATAAGGCATGGTTATCCACAAAGTATGTATGGTTGAAGTTATAGTTATAAGCTGGGGCCACGTTTCCTGGGTCATTTTGAGCAACGGTCTCTCTTCTCAAACTGTTGGTCCTTTACCGCTTCTCCCAAAAGGTTGTTTCTCCATCCCGTGAAGTTGACACTGCTGATGTGTTCACAGTTAAAGAGATTCTGGCCGAGAAGACTCTTAGGGGAAAACAGTACTATCTTGTGGACTGGAAGGGGTTTGGACCAGAAGAGAGGTTTTAGACTGGGACCTGGTGCTAAATTCCATCAGGCCAAAAAGAGGGAGAGACCTAAGGGGGTGGGGGGGTAATTTTATGAGGGCTCCTGCTGGCCACATGGCGGGTCATGGGCGCACTCATGTCTCAGCGCTGCTTGGCGCACAGGGCGCAAATGGCGCCTTGACCTGCCTCCCCTCTCCTCGCTACCCACTGTTCTCACTGACCCTATTTAGTCCAGTTACTTCCTCAATGCCCTTGCCGGATCTATGTGACATTGTTGCCTTAGAGAAAGCATTCCCTTGCCTCTACTCTATACCTGACCTCCTGCCTTCATCCCTTGACCACGCTTTGCCTGCAATCTGCATTGACCGCGACCACAAGCCTGCCACACGATTCTTTACCCTGCCACACCTCAGCCACCACCACAAGCAAGTCGCATCAGGGGTAGCCACCTCCTGCCACAGAAAGTCCAACCTGCCTTGCAGGGGGGCTCTGTTGAAAACCAGGAACATCTTAGACCCCACTCCCTGATGCAGCTTACACCACGCTGGTCCGGTGGATACACTAACCAGAGGTCCTAACAATAATGACCCTTCCAAAACACAGAAAGTTCTCTCCCTCTGTTATCAATCACTTGTATACAAACTTAGCCCTCATGACCTTTCTTATGTTAACAAGTATAAAAAAAGATCTACAAATGACCTTCTTGGACCGAGAATGATTTTTTTGTTTTTACTTAACCTACAAGACCTTTAGGTGTGCTAATTACTTGGAGTCCTCCCGAAAACTTTTATTCAGGTGGTACTTCACCCCTTACTGCTTCATCAATATTTATCCCACCTCTACAGACATCTGCTGGAGATCTAAAACAACAGTTGGTATTCCTCTCCATAACTGGTGGGAGTGCAACCTGATCTGCCCATACTGGACATCTGTACTTGGTCTTATAAATTAGGTCTTGGAAAACTTGATTTCGTGGCCACCAGACATGGCTCTTCTTTCTTTACAACTAGAAAATCTACCCTTGGTGGATGTCTTTCTTATAGCACCCATTTTAACAGTAGCTGGAGCCCAGGTGGCTAAAAACTGGAAAAGTCACAAAATCCCCAGCATTGCTGAAATTAGCAACTCTATACAATTTAATGCTGTAATAAAGAGGCAGATAGCAGGTAGGTTGGGTCATCCCTCATCTGTCCATGGGATTAATTTCGGAGTAGTAGAGGATAGGTTGGATCCCTTTACCATTTGCATATTCCCGTTTCATTTTAAAAGAGGTTGCTATATTTTCTTTTGTTGGAACTGTTCATTCAATTGTTACGATATATTCAGTATTGTACTCTAATATCTACATTGTACTTTTTGTATGTATTATCCATGGTACAATTAATCCATTATATTTTCTACATCCTTTTTTAAGAGTATTCTAATGGTAACTTTTAGTTGTCTGTTTAATCCTTTCAAAATACTGCAATAAAGGTTATGTTTAAAAAAATAATTCTATTACTCTTACTTTGTGACAAGTAGCCATAATTAGCATAACAGCAAACAGAAGGCTTTGTACAATCATTTGATACCACCCAATCCGATTTGTGAGTTAAAAATGTTGCTTTCAACTTGGCCTTAATGTCATCCACATGCCACAGACAGATGCTAGGTGCTTGAAAATTATTTTCAGATCTTAGTGATGCCTACTACTTCCTTGATTTTGTAGCATTCTGAACAATTCTTAAATTAAGACTTCAATGAATAAACCATACATAAAGGCTTTGAGTAAAGTAGTTATTGTAAGACTTTGGCACCTAAATGTACTGGTAGCCTTACAATTGAGTCCCAACATATTTCTGGTCTTCCAAAGATGCTTAAAAGGAAATTTGGACTATATTGCATGAGATTGTCACCAACAAACTTCGTACCTACTTATATTTGGTGGCTACAAATGTAACAGCCAAAGAGATGTGGGGAGGGACAATCTTCAAAGGTTATTCGCACTTCAAAGTTTGATTCTAATTAGGTCATTTATAGCTTTTTATTAAACTTTGTAATGTACAATGTGAAACAATTTTCTACCTTTTGTAAGTGGTGGCTGGGAGGCTTGCGTCACAGTGACGATGTTGGTGACCAGGAGTTTATGAATGTACATGCTAGCACATGCGTATATTGCTCCAGCCCCGGCCACTGTCATTTCTGACACAATTTGTATTAGAACTGTTCCTGTGCTGGCGCAGTCACCGCAGAGCAGTTCTGTGTCTCTAGAAAGCAGCAATTTCTTTTTACATGAAAGCCCCATACGCTGCCTATAAAATGGCACCTCCCTGCATCTTCTCTCATGGTATGTGCACCACCAGTGCACCTGCAGCCACTCCCGGCACCCACTATTCTACTATGTCAACAAGCAGTGACGTAGCTACGGGGGTTGCAGAGGTCGCAATTGTGAGCGTGCCCCTGAGCTAGAGGGGCCCTTTGGACCCTTGTTGCGACACCCATAGAGCTGTACCTCTGTTCATAAAGCTGCCTCGCTGGGTCACAGAAACCCATATCTTCTTAGGAGTGGAGGAGGGTCCCGCCGCTACTTTCAGCCTCAGCACTGCTCAGTAGGCCACCGGTGGCCCCAGTGCAGAGAGGAGACGCACGGGCATCAGAAAGAGGAAAAGAAATCCCCATGCCGACATTACACCTCTCATGAATATGCTGAGTCTGTACTCAGTATTGAAAACTGTGGTGCCGGGGGGTGGGGTGGGGCATGGATGGGGGGTGGGATATTTATGGGGCCAGGCATAAACAGGGAGGGATGGGCTGCAGGGTTTTGGGGACTGCCATTCAGACTTGGCAGCCCCTGCCAACTGTTCATTAGAACACAGGGGGGAGAGAAAAGGAGTAATAGGAAGAGGGTGTGCCCAGTGGAGCTGTTCCCCTCTATCCTGCATCAAGCCTCAGGTCCAGGTACAGCAGTTCTGCCATTACAAATGAGGCATCAGGTGTAGCTTGCCAGGTGTGAGGCACCAGGTATCACCAAGTGTCTCACACTTGAGCAGTATGACCTAGTGCCTCACACCTGAGCAGTATCACCTGGTGCCTCACACCTGAGCCGTATCACCTGGTGCCTCCAGCCTGAGCGTATCACCTAGTTACACACACCTGAGCAGTATCACTTAGTGCCACATACCTGAGTAGTATCACCTAGTGCTTCACACCTGAGTAGTATCACCTAGTGCCACATACCTTAACAGTACCACCTAGTGCCTCACACCTTAACAGTATCACCTAGTGCCTCACACCTGAGCCGTATCACCTAGTGCCACACACCTTAACAATATCACCTAGTGCCTCACACCTGAGCAGTATCACCTGGTGCCTCACACCTGAGCAGTCTCACCTAGTGCCTCCCACCTGAGCAGTATCACCTAGTGTCAACACACACTGGCAAGTAATCACCTAGGTGCCACTCCACACATTAAACAGTATCACATGGTGCTCCACTCCTGAGCAGTATCACTAGTGCCTTCCCACCATGTGCAGATCACCTAGCTGCCATCCCACGCCTGGGCAGTTCCACTGAGTGCCTCCCACCTGGGCAGTATCACCTAGTGCCTCCCAGCTGACAAGTATCACCTCGTGCCTCACATCTTCCCCGTCTCACCTAGTGCCTCACACCTGAGCAGTATCACCTGGTGCCTCCCACCTGAGCAGTCTCACCTAGTGCCTCACATACATGAGCCAGTATAACCTGTGACAACACCGAGTTGTATCAGACAGTATTGCATTCATACTTAAAAGTATCACCTAGTGCCTCACACCTTAACAGTATCACCTAGTGCCTCACACCTGAGCCGTATCACCTAGTGCCTCACACCTGAGCAGTATCACCTAGTGACACACACCTGAGTAGTATCACATAGTGCCTCATACCTTAACAGTATCACCTAGTGCCTCACACCTTAACAGTATCACCTAGTGCCTCACACCTGAGCAGTATCACCTAGTGCCTCACACCTGAGCAGTATCACTAGTGCCTAACACCTGAGCGTATCACATAAGGATTGTGCCATCAACCTGACGTAGTAATCACCTCGTGACCTCAAACCTTATCAGTATCCACCTAGCGTATCTCACAGCTGAGCAGTATCCCCTAGTGCCTCACATCTGAGCAGTATGACCTAGTGCCTCACAACTGAGCAATATCACCTAGTGCCTCACACCTGAGCAGTTTCACCTAGTGCCTCACAGCTGAACAGCATCACCTAGTGCCTCACACCTCAGTAGTATAACTGAGTGACTCACACCTGGAGCAGTATACCTTTTTTTCTAAGTGCCTCTCACACCTGAGCAGTAATTCACCTAGGTGGACAACACCTGAGTTGTATCCACATAGTGCTCATACCTTAACAGTTATCACCTAGTGCTAACACCCTTAAACAGTATCACCTAGTGACTCACAACCTGAGCAGATTTTCACATGGTGCCTCACCTCATCTGAGCGGTATCACCTAAGTGCCTAACACCTGAGCAGTATCACCTAGTGCCTCACACCTGAGTAGTATCACCTCGTGCCTCAAACCTTAACAGTATCACCTAGCGTCTCACAGCTGAGCAGTATCCCCTAGTGCCTCACATCTGAGCAGTATGACCTAGTGCCTCACAACTGAGCAATATCACCTAGTGCCTCACACCTGAGCAGTTTCACCTAGTGCCTCACAGCTGAACAGCATCACCTAGTGCCTCACACCTCAGTAGTATAACTGAGTGACTCACACCTGAGCAGTATCACCTAGTGCCTCACACCTGAGCAGTATCATCGAGTGCTTCACACCTGAGCAGCATCATCAAGCGCCTCACACCTGACTTCTGAGGTGTGAGCCACAAAGTGCTACTTAAGAAGCACCTACAGTGGGGGTTGGTAGGTGGGTGACAGTAGGTTTTTTTCACGTTATTTTATCTTTTTATTAAGTACTTGCTGACCGTCCATCAACTATAAGGCAGGGTTCACACAGCGTACTATTGCGCACACTCTTATGCACCGTAAATGCCATAGTTTGTGCTTTGTAATTAAAAGTCTGCAAGTTTCATTTCAAAGTGCAAACACCGCCCCAGGGTACTGAGGTAGATTTCTGCCTTGTATACATTAGTATTTCACATCCAAAAAAAAGGACAGGCAGGAAGCCCAAAGTCAGCTTTTTTTCTGCAGCGCCCCAGTGGTCACATGATTGCCAGGATTCGGTAACTGCTTGAGCCACTTGGTCTTATCGGACTCAGATCAGCTCTGCAGTCAGTGCCTGGGGATGCATTGGGGCTATTTGTACCCAGTTTAGAGGACATAGCAAAAAAAAGGATATAAAATGCCCTGGGGTCTTTTTTTTATTTTGGGGGAAATATGTAAAAAAAGTAACAAACACAAACAAACATAAATTATTAATAAAATAAGATTAACAGCCCCAAAACCCCCCCAGTTTTAGTCCTCGCCTATGACCCCAAAAACTTCATATCACCCATATTGTAAATGTCCACAATGCAAAAGGACACAAAATTTCACAAATTATTTTAGTGCCCCTTATGCTATTAAAAAAAAAAAGGGAAAGTATTTAAAATTTCCCATCCAATGATGGCAATATTTTTGGTTAGGGGTCCTGGGAAAATGCACCAAGACATGGACGGAATTTCCCCTTTTTCCCAGAAAAAAACGCCCCTTTTACCCGCTCAGTTTAAACTTTCAAAATTTCCCGTTCTGTTTTAGTGGAAGAGAGTTCCGGGACCATGGGTTTTGAGAAATTTTTAAAAATCGCAAAGTTGAAATGGGCCCAACCGGTTTTTTTAAGGTTGATGGAATTTTTCCCGAAATAAAACGCCGAAAAAAATTTTGGTGAGAATCTGGGTTTAAATCTTTTTAATATGCCCCCATTTTCGGGGGCCCTTCCTGTCTTTTTGGGGGGGCCGCAAAATCAGTTTGGGGGGGAATTTTTTTAAGAGTGGGGGGGGAGCTAAAGGGGTTGAACCCGACTTTCATTACTGTGATGTTGTTTTTTGGGGTTTTGGTTCAGTAAAAATAAAATTTAAACCCGGTTTTCCCCATAGAACACCCTGTTCAGCTTTCAGGGGTGTGCCCTGGGTTCTTTAAGGGAGCGGGGACATCTGTCCCCCTTTCTCCAAAAATACAGTCGGGAAACTACAGTTTCTTTTGAACCCCCAAAAAAAATTGTTTTTAGCTGTGAAAAATTAGAACATAGGGTAGATTAGGGGAATTTCTTTTTTTTAGTTATTTTAGGCTGGGGTTTTTTGAAAAGGCTTTCTAGTGCTGTACAGCCGCGGGGGGGAGGAGGGGGGGGGAGGGAAAGGGGGGCTAAAAAAAAGGGAGCTAGGAGGGAAAGGGCGGGGTTTTTTAAAAGGAAAAAAGGGTGTATATTGTTTTGCCCCGGGATGCTTTTGGAATCTGTATTGAAAATGGTTCCCCTTTTTAAATTTTTAAACCCCTTTTTTTTTGGCCCCTTTTTTTGGTAAAAATTGAAACCTTGTATTTTTTTTGCAGCCTGAACTTATATTATGATACAAAAAACTTTTTCTAGAAAATGAAAGGTGTATTTTGATAGGTTCAAAACCCCCCCTTTTTATTATCCATACACGTTTTTAATTATTTTTTTTTTTTCCCAATTTTTTTGTGAGCCCAGTTTTTTTTTTCAAAAAACCCCTTTTTTTTTTAAACCAATTTAGGAAAAACGAATTTTTTCAAAGTCACCCACGGGTTTGGTATTTCATAGGTCCCAAAAAAAAACACCTATTATTATCCGTCACAAAAAAATTTTGGGTTTTTTTTTTTCCACTTTGGCGCGGGCCCTTTTTGTTGAAAAAGAACCCACCCTTGAAATTATTTTATTACCATACAGAAATTTGTTTGGGAAAATTGTTTTTGTATTTCATTGGTCCCAAAAAACCCCTATTATTTCAGAAACCCCAAATTTAAATTTAAAGGGGGTTTTTCACCTTTGGGCAAACCCTTTATTTTTTGTTCAAACCCCCCACTTTGTTTAAAAATTTGGAAATACAGAACTTTTCTAGTCCCGCAGGTGTTTTTCCCCTTAGGTGCAAAAAACCCCCTTTTATTATCCGTCCCTTTTTAAAATTAAAAAATTATTTTTTTTTTAACTTTGGCGCACCCCAAAATTTTTTATTGAAAAAACCCATCTTTTTATTTATTTTTACCTTACAAAAATTTTGTTAGTAATTGCTGTTGAAAATTTCATAAGGTGCAACAACCCCCTTTATTATTATCCGTCCCCAATTTTTTTAGGTTTTTTTTTCATTTTGGTAAAGGGGGCCATTTTTTTTTCCCAAAGGGAAAAACCCCCCCCCTTGGGTACTTAAATTAGGTTTACAGTTTTTTTTGATAAGTAATTGAAAGGTGAAATTTCTAAGTGCAAAAAACCCAACCCCTTTTTATTACCCTTTAAAATTTTTCAAAAGGTTTTTTTTTTTATTTTGGGTTTGCGGCCTGGGTTTTGTTTATAGGGGCCCCCTTTGTACTTAAATTTAAATACGAAATGTTGTTGTTTGTTGGTGTATTTCATTGGTGCCAAAAAACCACCGCTGTTTTTCCGGGTTATAAACCTTTTTAAAAGCTTTTTAATTTGCACATGGGGGGCCCCCGGGTTTTTTTTCAAATAGCCAGTTTGTAGGGGCCCAAATTCTGATAAAAAATTTTTCTTAGAAAACTGTTCTCTTTTTGCCCAATTTGGGTTGGGAAAAAAAAAAAAAAAAACACAAATTTTTTCACCCGTGTTTTTTAACTTTTGGGAAATATTTTTATTGCGCTGGGTTGAATCTCATTTTTGGGAAGATGGGCGCTTTGTTTAAAACAGTTTTTGAAAATCATAATTTTCCTTGTTCCTTTCCTGGGGGGTTTGGAAAAACCCCTGGGGATGAAGGAAAAAAGGGAGCACTTTTAAATTTTTGCCCTTTATGGTTTCAAAACCAAACCAGCCCGCATTTCACGGGGTATTCGCTAAAAAATTTTCCCAAGGTTTTAAAACCCCTAGTTGGGGTTTTAGGAATTTTGGGGGGGATTTAAAAAAAGGAAAAAGGCTTTTTGGAATTTGCCTTTCTTTTAAAAGGGCCCTGTCAAAAAAATTTTTCCCCCTTTACTTTTTAAATTTTTAAATCTTTTAAACATGGAGCGAAAAGGGAAAGGTGGTAAGGAAAAACAAAGAGGGGTGTGGGAAACATGGTGGTTAGAGGTACAGAAGAAAGGGGGGTTTTCCCTTCCATGTTTTGGCGAAAAACACGCAAAACCAGGGACCCGCGGGGGTTTGCAGGACTTTTTCGGGGCCGGGTCATCCTGGGTCAGGGCCCTGTAAAATTCAGTAACGAACAGGGGGCGCCAAAATCTGTTTCATTTGGTTTAAAGGGAAAACCCTGCACCCAGAAAGTTTTAAACCTCCTCGTTTCCCAGTCGGGGGCCCCAAACAAATGCCTTTTCCCCCCAAAAGCACCTTCATAGCATACGCCCAACCAGGGAATTTAAAGGGAAACCCTCAAAATTTTAAAC
Source organism: Phyllomedusa bahiana (assembly GCA_025379985.1). Lineage (NCBI taxonomy): Eukaryota > Metazoa > Chordata > Amphibia > Anura > Hylidae > Phyllomedusa > Phyllomedusa bahiana. The sequence continues at coordinate 15,168 of JAODAL010042493.1, read as the reverse complement.
TCGGTGTCCCCAACCCCCTGTGGTTTTAAATTTTTTTTCCGAAAAACCTTTTTTGGGATGCCCCCAAAATGGGGTTTTGGGGTGGGGAGGAAGGCATTTCCAAAGAAAAAGGGGCCAAAGGGGAGGATTTTTGTTGCTCTAAACGCCCCAGACCTTGATGAAAATTTAGGGGGGGAAAGGGAAAAAGCCTTTTTAATCGGAAATTTTTTTAAAAGGGGAAAGCCCGGGCCAACCCCTTTGGGAAAAATTTGCCTGTTCCCTTGTTTCCCCGGGCGCCCCTGGATGAAAGAATGTAGGCGAAAAAAATAAACCTGTGTTGTTGATAAATTGTTTGAAAAACCCCGACTTTGGGGGATCCAACTTTTTTTTTCTTTCGGAAAAGGAATTTAGGGTTTGCAAAAACCCCCGTTTAAAATTCGGGGGGGAAAGAAGAGGAAGTTAAATGGGGGTAGTGTCCGTAGGGGTTCCCCTCCCCCCTTTAAAAAAAGGGGAGAGGCTTTTTCCCCTGTCGGAAAAAGGGTCCCAAAAAACCCTTCTCAAAGCTGGGGCCTTTTTCGAGGTTTCCCCCCCTCTGTTTTTCCAACCCAGCGATGTCAATCCCGGTTTTTTTCCTTTAAAACGCCAATTAGTAGAGGCGGGGAAATTCTTTGGGGTTTTTAAAACCCCCAAACCAAAATTTTTCTATTTACATGAAAGCAAATTGCAGAGTTGAAATGGAGGGCAACATTTGGGCCCAAAAAAAAAGGGCCAACAACCCCCAATTTTGCCGGGCGTTTTAAACCCACTGCCCAACCACCCTCTGTCTTTTTTGCCTCCCCCCAAAAAAAAAACCCCCCCAAAACCCTTTTCCCCTCAGCCCCCATGTCTCTCGAGTCATTGAACGGGGATCAGCCTCTTGTTTTCCGGGCCATCCACGTCCCCCCAGAACTCCCACCCCAAAACCCCCAGGAAACCAATCCTTTCCCAAATTCTTTTTCCCAAACCATTTTTTTTTGACGCCTGCAGGCCAAAACCAGGGGCCCAGTTTTTGGCCCCCACCCCTTCCCTGTTTTTCCGGGTTTTGGAAAGCAGAAAAAAATTTTTAACCCTAAAACCCCCATCCTCAAAGCCAAAACAAGATTGAAAGGAATTGCCAGGTTTTTGGCAGGAAAAGGAAATTTTGGCCTTTTCCTTTTGGTGGAAAAAGAGGGGTTTCCCACCCCGTCATGGCCCTTGCCCCCCCAAAAATCCCCAGTTGCCCGACAGGAATTTCTTTGGGGGAAAAACCCGGGGCCCCTGCCCTGGCCCACCCAAACGTTTCAAATTCAAAAATTTTAAAAAAGCGCGTTGTCTGCATTTGGGGCCCAAAAGAAAAGGGCCAAATCTGCCCAAACTGGGAAAACAGGGAAATAGTAAGCCCGGGCCCAAGGGCCCATTTATATTCTGTGAAAGTTTTAAACCTGGGTGAGCGGGGGTGGATGTCTCTGGGGGTTTAAACGGGGGTTTCTCGGGCTGGGGCGCCGCTTTCCCAAAATACCCCCAGGGTTGGTGCAGGGTTCTTTCCCCAAAGGTCCTTTGGTGGGCATCAGCCCCCCAGGGGAAACCGGGGCCGTTTTAAAATTTTAATTTGGGTTTTTGGGGGACCGTCCACAAAACAGGTAAGAAGCTGGGGGAAAGGGGCCTACCCCGCAACGAAAAACCGGGGCATGGCGGGGGTTGGACAAAAACCTTGGGGAAAAGGAAAGGTGGGGGTCCCGGATAAAGGTTTCAAAATTGCTGGCCACCCTTAAGATGGGTTTGGCGGGGAGCACACCCCTTGGGCCGGGTACATGTCATAAACCCTTGTCGCCCGGAAATTTTCTAAAGCGGGCTACCCGGGTCTGGCTGCCTGCTGAGGAAGGTTTCGAGGTTTAAAAGGTCCCGAAATTTCCCCGCCGTTTGCAACCTGAAAAGTCCCGCCTTGGTTTGGGCGTTCCCCAGGGGGGTTTGATAGGCCCCCCCCGTCAACCTTTCTCATTGTTGACGTGGCAACATGCTAAAATTTCCCAAAACCCTTCCCTCTTTGTCCAGCGTTTTATGGAAAGCAGTGCAATGCCTTTAACCCCAAAGTACGAAGTGACACAGGGCCCCGGGAACAAGCAGGGGGCGGCCCTCGGGGTTTTGGAGCCCCGAGATTGGAGGAAAGGTTTGAAAGAGCTCTGAAACCATCCTTGAATTTTGAAAAAGGGAAAACCAAAATGGGTCAATGGGGGACAATTTCCCCTTTGGTCGGGCATGAGCATTGTGGTTTTTTTATTTTCGGGAAAACGTTTCGTTTGGAAAATCTGAAACTTAGATCCCACCAGGGGACGGAGGAGGAGACGGACCCAGTTTGCGGGACACGGGGCCTTTCTCTCCATCAAAATCCACAAGGATGGGCCCGGGTTTTCCAAAATTTTTTCGGTCTTCATTAGGCATTTGGTTCGGGGCCCGGGGGAAAGTGAAAGGGGCCGGGGGCCCTCAGTTCAGGGGGGGCTTTTATCTGGGGCAAGTCGGGGCTTTGCTAAAAGCCTGTTTCCGGGGGGGGGAAAGCGGGGAGGGGGGGGTAGTTTTTTCGGGGACCCCCGGCAGTTCCCAAAACGTCCTCCCTTTGGGAAAAGGGAGGTTGGCGGGGGGAATTTGGGGGGGGGAGGAAGATGGGGAAAAAGATCAGTTTGCTAGTGCCCCCTCGACCCAGGGGTTTGGGGGAAATCAAGGCTCCATCTCTAAACATGAGTGTTTCCCATTAAGGCCACCCCAAAATGAAAAAAACAGTTATGGGTGGCCCCCCTTTCCGGGCCCCCCGGGATACAAAAAAAAACTAAATTTTTTTTTTTTTTAATTTTTTTTTTTCCTTTGCTTTTGTGGTATTTAAAGTTTTAAATTAATTCAAGGCAAAGAAAGGGGGACTTTTCAAAATTTGATTTTCGGCCCGGCAAAGCCCTTTATAAAACAGTCACTAAGGTTTAAAAAATTTAAAAAAATTTAAATATATACAAATATCTATACATTTGGACTACAAGAAAAAACATATCAAAGAAAGTACTTTTTTACTTTTAAAATTTTTACAAAAGGTCTTCCAAAACAAAATATTTTGGTGAAAAAAATGGCTAGAAACCCGTATAATCCCTAAAGGTAAAATTAATAATTTTTAAAAAAAAATTTTGAAAATATATACACAAAAGTTCCCAATAAACCTAAAGACAGAAGGGGAAAAAAAAAAAAAAACAGCAAAGCAAGCAACATAAATAATACTTATATTGTAGCAACTATGATGTATGCATAGTCTGTGTAAATGGGGATTATAGAGGGGCCCGAAGTTACGTGGTAAAAAATGATCTCATAGAAAACATACCCTTTACGCCCTAAATGCAAAAAGTTTCTTACCGTGTGTAAATTGGAAACTTTGCAGGGCGTAGCCTAAGGGATATAGGGAGCCAAGTTGGGCAAGTCAGGTAAGGCGCCGGTATAAATAACCGGCGGCCCCAATGAGGGGTTTTAAAAACGGAAGTGTCACTGACAACGTCACACCCGGATGGAGTGTTCAGGGGGAAATGTAGTTTGGATTTGGTGGGCCCCATGCGCATTTGGCCGGGGGATCCCGCCAGCCAGGAGACAGACCCACAAGACAAGACCAGGATGCGCCTGGGGGGGGGGGTGGCCTTCCGGGTATGTAAAAGGGTTTGGAATTGAAAAAAAAAAAAAAAAAGGGCAACAGAAATAAAAAAATTATACGGAGATATAGAGGCAGAGGATGAATAAACAGGTATGAGGAGGAAAATAAACGAAAAAAGGACAATACAAGAAATGATGTATATATATAAGGATAAAAAAAGAAAAATGAAAAAAAGGCAAATATAAACTAAAGAAAAAGAGTATAATAAGAATCAGGAACAAAGCGGGAAAAGAAAAAGGGAAAGAAAAGAAGGAAAAGAAAAAAGGAATAAGGGAATACAGGGGGGTTTGGGGGGGAAAGAGGTCCAAACCGTTCACCCTGACTGTATAGTGTTTATGTTGCTGTGAAAAAAAAAAAAAAGAATAGAAAAAACAAAGATACGGGGGAATATTGTTTTTCTAAAAAGTAAATACATTCCTGTTGAGCCATTTGGCTGTAATGTACCCAACCCTATGTTTTCAGAAAGGATCTCTTTGTTTGAAAAGGGGATGTGATTCCCTCCTACGCGGTCCCCAAACCTTTTCCCAAAATTTGGAACCTTAGTTGTGATCATTGTGGCCAACTTGTAGGAAATGATATGGTCGGGGACCCAAATTTTGGAACTTTATCGAGGACTTTGGTTGGAGAGTTGCCCTTTTTTACGTTGGGTGGTTTCCCAATGTAAAGTAGCCCAAAGGGCATTTCAAGCATGTTACAAAGCTGCTGTCGCATGTAAAGTATCCCCGTAATTTAAATTTTTTGACCCAGGTGGATGTGGAATAATTGCCTTGATGCACTGGGAATGCAGCGTGTAAAAATGGGAAAAGGTACCTGTTTTTGTGGGCCTAAAGAGGTTTGGTGGTAAAATTTTTTAGATGTGCCCCCCGTGCCCTTTAACCCAATTGATCCCTAATGTTCCCGGCCTTTTGGAATATATAAATACCGATGTTGAAAAGTATCTATATTTGGGTAGGAATCTCGTTTAAAAAACCCCCAATGTTTCAATAATTTTTTGGATTCCTGTCATCCTTGGATGATAGTATTAAAAAGGTGTTAGTTGGGTGGTTTTTTTTTTGTCTGGGTTTCCTTTGGGGTTAGTACTAAAGTTTATCCGGGTACCCCCTCTGGGAAATTGTTACCCCTAGTTTCCAATCTTGTTGTTCTTCCAGATCAGAAAATATTTCTACCCCCAAAGAGTTGAGATTTTGGAAGAGATCTCTTAAAATGGGTGGGGTGGCAGTGTTGTAATGTAGCAAACTGTTTTTTTTTCCCTAGGTTTGGTGTATAAGTCAGTGCTGAGGGGAAAGGGTTTTCAGGGAAATTTTTGATAAATAACAAATCTAGAAACCCCGGGAGTTGATGTAGATCATATTGGACCGTAAATGTTAATTCCCGGTCTGATTGAATTCAACCAATGTGTAAAGTTATTGAGTGATATTCATCACCATTCCATATAAAAGAAGATACATTTATTTTGTTTCCCGAGTGTGCATGTTGTTGAAAAAGACTGTTGTGATAATGTATTTAAAAATCTTCGAAGTGGGCATATAGGAATTTGCGTAAGGGGGGGGGCCTTTTTGACCCCCCAGCGGTACCCTCTTCTGTGAATAGAAAATATCACCATAAAGAAAATAGTCTCCTAATTTACCAGAGTTTTAAATCAATACAAACATTCAATTCATCTGTTATCCCAGATTTTTAAAACAAGGTGGTGGCAGCCTGCCAAAAAATTTATGGGTGTTAAAAGGGTGTATATAAACTGTACATCAAATGTTAATTTGGTATGCTGTCTCAGGAATGTTGTCATGAGAGTTTAATATAGATAGAAAATGCCCCGTGTCGTGGAGATAGGAGGGTCTGGTCTGTATCAATGGGGTCAAAATTTTTTCCAGGTATTGTGATATAGGCGAGAAGAAAGGGAGCTGTGGATGCCCCAAGGGTTACCGGGGGTCACCAGATTTTTATGAACCCTTGGGGGGTTTTGTAAAAAACAGGGGTGACCGAAATTCAGATATTTAAAAATTAAGGTAGGGTTTATCAATCAACCTTTATGAGATGTTTATCAAAACATTTTGAAATTTGTTTTTAATTCGAAAAAACGGATCAGAAAGATAAGGGTGCGTAGGGGTTTTGGTATCTGAGATTGCCTTTCATTATCAGATAATTGATCATCCATGACCACGACGCCCACCCTACTTGGCTCCCTATATCCCTTGGGTACGCCCTGTATATGTTCTATGGAAACGGTAAGAAATTTTTTGCATTTAGGGCGTTTTAAAAGGGTAAAAGTTTTCTAGTGAGTATCATTTATTACCACGTAACTTGCGGGCTTATTACCATGTTTAAAAGACTATGCATACATTCATAAGTTGCTACAATATACGAGTATTATTTATGTTGCTTGCTTTGCTGCTTTATTTGTTTTTCATTCTGTCTTTAGGTCATTGGATCTTGTGTGTATATATATGTATCATATTTTTTGCACATTATTATTTGACATGTAGTACTTATACTGTATACTAGCCATAGTCACCATATATTTTGTTTAGGATAGACCTCTGTATATTATATGTAAATAGTACTTCTTTGATATGTTTATCTTGTGAGCTCCACTATATAGATATTTGTATATATTTACTTTTGTATGTTTCATCCTTAGTGACTGTTTGATAAAGGTCTTTGCCCAAACCCAAAGTGATTTTTGTCAAGTTACATTTCTTTGCTTTGAATTATTGGAGCCTGTAAATACCAGAACGCATGGATATATAAATAAATGAATTATTTTTGCATCATAAGAAAGTTTTGTGTGCAATCAATCACTGTCTTACATATTGGAGGACCTGTTCCTACTTTGACTTGCACCAACTACAATATTATCTCGATTGGTGTGCCTTCCCTATTTCTGAATACAAAACAAAACTCAGCACTTTCCTTCCACCCACCAAAATAGACATTAAAATGCAGGAAATGGAGACCTTGCTGATGGATCAACTGGAGACATTTGTTGCGTCTGCTTCACGTTCTTCAAATGTCACGGTGAAACAACGTCAGCGACGTGACAGCAGTAGAGTGCCAAGTAGCCGTAGCGGCAGCAACAGCAGCAGGCAATGTGGCAGAAGCCTAATGGGTGACCTCTGGCAATCTTTGTTTACCACCTCACCAACGCATGTAATGCAGGGCACACATACAACAAACAGAGACCAGCTTAAGATCATGGTGCACAACTATTTTCGTCTCAACACCGATGTTTTTGGATGTGTTCCGGACCCAATTGACTTCTGGATATCCAAAATGGATGAATGGCCCGAGCTCGCTCGCCACGCCATAGAGGTGTTGTCCTGCCCAGCAGCCAGCGTCATATCTGAGCGGTCTGTCAGCACAGCTGGAGGAGTCATTACAGACAAACGCCTCCAGCTTTCCACAGATAATGTGGATCGTTTGACTTTCATCAAGATGAATCAGGCATGGATCTCTGATGATGTTGTGGCCCCAATTGCCGAGGTCACCGATTAGTTGCCGGTTTACTTCACATTCCTCTTCAAAAAGAAATGGTCCTCTTGAAAACTTTTTATTAAAATGATCATTTCTTACTGAAATTTTTATTCTCAGTTCCCAAAAGTTCATTTTGCTGGTTTTGCTGTGAGGAGACTGTAAAAGACCCCAAGGTTTCATGACAAAACCGTATTCCCGTTACTCACTTCATCTTTAGAATTTTTCGCATTGTCAATGGTTTTGGGGTCATGTTGCTGTGAGATACAGCTATAATCATGGTCCTTTGGAACAGAAATGTGGCTTCTAAGTGGCATTTCTCCCTCACAATTTTTAACAGTGGCTGAGAAGTCATTTTTATAATTTTTTGGGTCATGCTGCTTTGAAATGCAGCAATACTACAGGTCCTATTATAAAAATTTTTTGTTTCTAACAGACATTTGTTCTTCACAATTGTCAAAAGTGGCTCAAGGGTCATGTTTTGAATTTTTGGGGGCATTTTGCTGTGAAATGCAGCTATACTGCAGGTCCTATTGTAAAAATAATGTGGTTTTCTAACAGATATTTGTTTTCCAATTGTCAGAGTGGCTCTAAGAGTGATGGTGCTGTCAGAAACAGGAATAGGTAGGACACTGTTAATGGACACATATTGCAAAATGACTTGTTTTTGCAAGATCTTTAACATAGCTATCAATCCCTGTAGTGAGACAACCCATTTAATACATTTTAAAAAAAAGAGAAACAAAGATGTGGTGGGATACCATCCTATTTTAAAAATGTGTTTTCTAGAATTAAACTACTAAAAAACTGACATGTACAAAATAGCTGATACAAATATTCCTCTGAATTGTACAAGGGAGGTACAGGAAGACTTGAACAAATGTATAAAGAAACGTAAGTCTTGTAAGGAAAACAGGCACTCACCGGTAATAGCTGAGTAATGTTGCACCTGGACTCCAGAGTATCACTCACTTGCATAGAGCACACAGGTTCCTAGCCTCCGACCTCAGGCTCCAATAGAGGAAAAAGCAGCAACAAAAAAGTAGCGGAACCAGCGCTAGCTTAGTGAAAAAATGCTTAAATATTTATTGAGTGCAAAACATTCCACATAACAGGTACAAAAAATTAAAAAGACCGATGCGTTTCAGGAGCTACATCGCTCCGTTGTTCACGGTAACATGGGAATCCAATACTGACCATATTATATAGGTGGCTGTAGAAATCATGTGATACTGCGTCACTTCCCATGATAATATACAAGACATACATTTAAAAAGTATTTAAAAACATATGAACCATACCTTTTATACCAAAAATACCAAGTTTACATACATTTATAGCATAACTAGAGACATGATAACTGACCTTATATATATATGCCAGATCGTTTCTGAGATTTAGACCGGCCGGTATATGCGTGTCTATTTCATAAATCCAAAAGGCTTCGCGCATGCGTACCTTTCGCTGCCAGTCACCTCCAGATAGCGGGCATTCAACTTTTTCCAATGCAAAGAAGCACAAGCCCTCCACTGAACCTTCATGTTGTTCGATGAAATGTTTAGTTACACAGGAATGGAAAGTATGTCCTTTATTTATGTGCATGATATGTTCAGATATCCGTGTTTTACGTTTGCGCACCGTACTTCCTATATAGTTTTGGTTGCAAATTTTACATTGTATATTGTACACCACATGATCTGAGTCACAGTTTATAAACTGTTTAACTTTATGTGTTTTGTTGTTGTTTGTGTTTGAAAATATTTGAGTTTTTTTTGGCATGTTGACACATATTACATCTTGTGCCTTTGCATTGGAAAAAGCCTGGTATGGATTTTAACCAGTTAGTAGAAGTTGATTGATTGTAAAATCTGCTTGGGGAAATGGAATTAGCTATAGTTTTACTTCGTCTGGCTACCATAAGGACACCATTGTCCAGAATGTCCGCTAATATTTTGTCTTGTCTCAGTATGTTTATATTTTTTTAAAAATATCTGTTTAATGTTGTTAAATTCCTGGCTGAAGGTAGTGGAAAAAACTATTCCTTTCTTTTGCTGGTTAGTGTTTTTTCCCTTGAGAAGATCTTTTTGAGTTTTGGTTTTAATTTTTGCTTTGGCTTCCTGATTGTCTATCGAATACCCTTGCCTTAAGCCTAAAATACTTGTTTGTTTAAAAATTCTTTGTTGTACGGGCTTTCGTGCCTTAATTTTTCCCCAAAGGAATGAGAAAGGGTATGGATAGGGTGGAAACTATGTGTCTTAAAGTGGTATTACATGTAATTTTTCTATACAGTGTGGAGGTGATTTTTATTGTGGCTGCTTTTCGTCTTATATCAAAGAAGGATTTTTTTCCCTTTTCATGGATAAGTAAATTTCAGATTGAGATTTTTTGTTGTTGGCATACGCCAAAAAGTCGGGTTTGGGAGCACATCGCGCCCCCACACAAAGAGGAGTGGGTCGATTTGCCCCCAACCACACTATAGGCGCAAAGGGATTGCCAATGTAGTGCCCTGTGTTCCCCCGGGCCGAACAGATGTAGGTTCCCCAGGCAGGATGTCAATGCCCAGTTCAAAAAAAATGGTGGTTAAAAGATCCTTTTTCGGATTTTTTTAAATTGGTGGTGACAGGTTTAATGGCCTACTGTGGTAAGAAAAGGTAGTTTGTCCAGTTCAAACTAAATGGTGGTTGAAAGACTCCTTTTTCCGGCATTTTTTAAAACTGTGGGTCGACGGGTTTTAATCTTCTACTGTGGTACAAAAACAGGTATGTCTTGTTAGTGAAAAAAAGGGTGGTTCAAAGACCCCCTTTTTCCGCATTTTTTTTCTGTGGGTCAGAAGGTTTAATGGTAGTGGGGTAAGAAAGGTATATTCTATGTCCAGTGAAAAAAAAAATGGGGTTTTAAAAGACCCCTTTTTTCCGATTTTTTTAAATTGGGGGGGTCATGCGGGTTTTGGGGGCACATGCTGTGCCCAGGACGGTTAGTTAATGTAAGTTCAAAAAAATGGTGGTTCAAAGCCCCTTCTTCGGATTTTTTTAAATTGGGGGGTATGTAGATTTAAAGGGGTTTTCATTTGCGGGGGGACAGGCCATAGTCAATGCCCGTTAAGAAAATGAGGGTTCAAATTATACTCCCTTTTGGGCATTTTTTAATTTGTGGGTCTTCGGTTTTAAAAGGGTCATGTGTGGTACAAACAGGGATAGTGAAGGGTTTGTGAGTTTTTTTTCTGTGACTTTTATAACTTTTTTTGTGTTGCCTAAGAGTGCACGTATCCAGTTTAATGTTGTGGATGTTTAAATTCCCGCTTTCCCGCCCTTTTGGGGGTAAGAATGAAGGGGTTTTTCCCCTCCCCTGACTTTAAAGGTCCCGGGATAAACTGTTATCTGTCGGAAAAAGTTTGAAATTGCGATATGACTAGACCCGATGGTAGCCCAGTAAAACGTCATCATCTGACCATTGTCCTTCAGAAAAGGAGAAATTTTGAGGCTGGTTTAGGAATTGGTGGAGTCCGAGTTGGGGCCCCCGACTATCAGACAAAGATGGAATCCCGTGAAAGGCCATCATTGTAAAAGTGGAAACCCTTAACCCAAAACAAGTAAAAAATGGGTCACACTGTTTCTATACCCAAATAAGTGGAAAAAAGGTTGAGTCCAATAGTATATAACAAAGCTAATTTCTTCTCTTATTTTTTTAGAGTTAGCCTTAATTATGCTTGGGTTGACTATTTTAAATGTAAATGTAGTGAAATTGTAATGCGGGTGTGGGGTAGTGGGGGCCCAAGCTGACTTCTTGCATCTGGGCCCATGAACCTTTAGCTACTGCCCCTGTCAAAAGTGTGCTGCATAAACGTGGCTTCTGATATGGGGAACCCAAAAAAACTGATGAGGGACAAGAAAGAAAACAAGGGGGACCCGCAACACACAAACACGAGTGAAGACACCGACTTTTAGAGAGTTTAAAAAGAACTAGGTCCGACGCTGCTTCGTTTAAATTTCCATGGGGAGCATCAGAAGCCACGAGGAGGAAAAAAACGGAGATGTAAACACGTTGGTGTGTGTAGGACCACCCAGCAAATTCAAACAGAAACCTCTCCTTTTTTAAGTAAAAAGAAAGACAGAAAGCTGGAAAAGCTGAGATGAGACAACCTCTTTAATTATAAGAGCTCTAAAGACTCCAGGACCATAACTATTTAAAAACCTGTGACAGAAATGTAAACAATCATTTTTGTTTCTTTTTGTTGTCACATTAGAGTATGTTCACATGGCTTATTGCGGGGGTATAGTGCCCCCAAAAGCCATGTTTTTGGAAAAACGCGCATCAGGGTAATTCCAAAGACGTAGGGGCGGGGGTTTCGGCCTTGAATGATTTTCGGGGGCGCGTATTCGTGAACAATTGAATGTCCCTCCCCCCCCCTTCCCCGGTACAATACGACGTTTTGTAAGTGCGGGAGAGACAAAAATCCATAGTTTATGGAGTATGAAATTTCCGTAATTTCAAGCGCATTTTGCTTTTCGCATATAATGGAAAATTTGTGGGAAAGCGCATGAAAAACAGGTTAAAAAAGTTGTGTGAAATACCTTTTGTTATTGCAAAGTGAAAAATTTTCTGACAATAAATAAAATTTAAAAACCCCTAGTTTGGTGTTACCCATGCATTTACCCACAGATAATGTTTATGCAATACAAAAGCACAAAAAGGGTATTAACCATTATTGTAAAGTTCTTTCCACACAAAAATAACTTATTTTCTGTGTATTTTTGAGGTTCAATGCTAATTGAGTTTTCGAGCAGGCTGAGGGCAATGTTACATGTTCTTCCCTTTATTTGGCTACATCATCCCAAAAAATAAAATTGGGATGCACTTTAAGGGGGACAGTTGACAGTTTTTTTATCCTTTTCTGGCAAAAAATAAGCAAAAAGTGAGAGTCTACGATCCCTTATGAAGTGTTGGCCCCATTTTTTAAAAGATTTGACACTTTTTTTGCGCCAAAATGAGGGGTCTTTTGGGGGGTGTTTTAGAAGTGTTGACCCATCGTAATATTAGAACATATTGAATGGGGTTTTCGAAAAAACTGGGGCCATTACCCCTCAATGGCAGCCTTTTCCCAATGTGGTTCCCTGGGGCCTGAGGAGTTGAAGGGAGCTAAATTTGTGTTGGGGGAAAATATGTCAATATTTTAACTTACACCGTGCAATATTAAAAAAAAAATTTTATCATAATTATCAAACTATTAAAATTAAACTATTTAAGTAATAAAATTTAATCATTAAAATTAATTAAAAAAATTTTAAAATCCCAAAAAATAAAAAAAACCTTTAAAAATGTTTTTAAAATTTAAAAGAAACCAAAAAAAAAATTTTACATTTAAAAAACCCATGTGATGTTGTTTAGATTTTTTTAAAGTTTATACATTTAAATTTAAATTTTTTTGTTCTTACCCTTATTCTTTAATCAGTAATAGCCCCAAAACCCCACAGGTTTGCTGGGCCCCATGGTCCCCAAGGGATCAGTACCTAGTTTTTTTTCATGACAGCTTTCGATGAATTTTTTTTTATTTTCCGTTTTATAATTTTGGGGGGCAATTTAATGCGCCTGAATTCCTAATACACCAAAAAAAAACAGGGCGAGGCGCGATGAATTTGACATATTTTTGAACGACAAAAAACCATTTCGTGCATTCGGGGCATTTGACATTTAAAAAAAAGTGCGAAAATGAACTTCGATCCGCCTTGTTCCATACATGTCTCCCTAAATGTCTCCTCCTGCTCCAAATTACCATAAGTGTTTTTTATTCTCCTTCTATAGTCTGTATAATTAGTCACCAGAAAGGGTTGATAGGTCCAAAGTTGGATGGAGAATGGGGAGCTGGGGGAAAATTTATTAAACATGCTACCACTGCGTTTTTAATGGTGAATCACCAAATCTAAAGAAAATGTAAATATAAAAAATTAAAGGGAAATGTATGAACCCCCAAATTTCCAAAAAGTTAGGATGCTGTATATAATATAAAAAAAATGGATAAAATATAATTTTAGGCCTTTTAAGTGTCAACTTACATCTATGTGCCGCTTCGAAGTCCCATAACACATTAGGCCAGAAGTGACATTAGAGTGAAAGCTGTGTTGGAGTGCGAAAGTCTGTGGATCCAAAAACATGCAGAGGTACATTAACCCTAAAAAAGCTGAAAAACCCTGAACCCAACTTAGGGTTGAGCTTATGGTTAAAGTTAGGGGGCAAACAAGAAACTTTCCTCTCCCAAAATCCCGAAAATTTGGTTTTCGTTTTTAAATGTTTATGATGTTGTAAAAAGAAGAGCGGATTCCACAAAATGGTGGACATGTTCCCCGTCCCAAATTTTTTGAGATGTTTGATGCATCAATTTCTAAAGGTTAAATTTTCAAAGGAAATTAAAAAAATGTTTAACTTTTTAATTTATATGGTTCAAGTTTGCTGTGAACAATATGGTTACGTATTTTTGTTTTCCTTACATGTTACACACTCCAAACTTTTAGAATTGGGATTGTAAAATAAAGATATGGATGTAATTCTAATAGCAATTTCTTATGCCAGTATATGGCAAAAATTATTACTTTTTAATTATCTGTATGAGAAATATAATAATACTTATTCACATAGATATATGCAAAGAAAAATATGTGTTAAGTTTATGTAGTTTTTCTTCTAAGATCATATCACTAAAACCATAGATTTGCCTTTAACATAGAATACATTTGAAATAGAATCAATCTTCAATCCTGAAGTAGAATGGAAATTCGAATCAAACACAAGACAGAATGAAACAAGATTGTTCATTACTCACAATTGTAACTACTGTTTTATAGATTTCTATTTTTTTAAGAAATTGGGAAGAAAGTATGTTATTGTAGATAAATATTGCAGATTTCAAATAACCTTCAAGAAAGAGATTTGTGAGTGACAAGCATTGAGCAAACATAGTTTTGGGAGCAATGATTTCCAAAGCCCCCTTCATCGGGGCCCGAATTTTTATTTGCTAAAGTTTACTATTAGAAACGATTTTTTTATCACCAAAAAGTCCTTGGTTTTTACAAGGTTTTTTCTTAACTCTTAGAATAATGCAGTTGTAGCCATTACAATTCTGTATCCATTACAGCTGTATTTATTTAACCATTCAAAAAGAAGGTTTTACTAAACTTTGGTGATGAATTTTTAACATTAGAATTAATTTTTTTTAAAAATAGTGTTTTTAGCTTTTTATCAAGAATGTTTCGAATTTCCGTAAGTCAGAGACGCAAGAAAGTTCCACTTATATTTGTTTTCTGGTCAGCTTAGACTGCAGTTCAGTTTTTACAGACAATAGTGTAATGACAGGAAAGTGAACACCAGCAGGGTTCACGTCACCATTTCACTAGTGCTTGATGACAGGAGTTTAACTAGAATTTACAAGGCCCAAACAAATAAAAATGGGCCCCCACCAAATTTTTAAAGGACACGAAACACCAGCAAAGTAAGAATAAATTTCAAAACCCAATTGCAAAAAGTTGGGACACTGTGTCAAATGTGTAGAAAACAAGAAAGCGTGATTGGAATTCAATTTTTTCTTTAGTCAAGATGATGAAATCAGGAGTGGAAAATTCTTTATTCCCAAAACCTTTTCCCAATTTAAAAACCTTCCCAATTAATTTTTTATCATTGCTGCGGCAGCCGGGCCCGAGAAACATGACCCACACCCTTTCCTTTTGGACTGGAATTGAAGTTTAATCACAGTAAATACATTTTCCAAAGAACTTTTTTAAAAACACAGACTATTTTTTCACTAAAATGTTGGTTAATTGGTGGTTGCTAGAGAAGTTATAAATTTTCATTAGTTGAAAATTAGCGTATGAACAAACCCAAAGTCTGTATTATTGGGGGGGGAGGGAAATCCTTACTTTCTTTTTCTAACAGGCAAAAGCATCTGTCTCAAGGAAAGCGGTTTTGAGAGATTTGATAGTTCGATAAGGGTGTTAGAGAAAAAACAGTTTAAAAAATATCTGATGAGCTTAAGAATAAAA